>JAADYS010000740.1:0-21057 GCA_012931995.1 Fusarium albosuccineum | reverse complement strand
GTGGCTCGATGGCCCCCCCTGCCTTACAGCCCTGCGGCGGGAGTGCCAAGCAAGGTCATCTCGGCCTTCTTGAAGAAGTCCGAACGTACCCACACCTCCCCACTTCACGTGTCCGTGAGCAATATACCCCCGGCGAAGCTTGTAAACCATATCCAAAAGAACCAATACCGATATCAAGACCAATTATAAAGGCGTGGCGATGCTCATCCAAAAGAGGGGAATCATGTCAGAGCTTCCTCGGATTGTAGATCATCTGCCTCTATCATCATGCTACTGACAACGACCTTCTCGGCCATTGGTCTGCTCGGAAGCCTACCAGTGGCCTTGGCTTCTCCAAGCTACGCCTTGAAAGATCCTCGAATCCAATTGGACTATGCAACATATGTTGGCAAGTCCCTCTCCAATGGCGTGGACCAGTTCTTGGGCATGAGCTATGCCGCACCTCCAGTGGAAGACCTCAGATACCGAGCACCAGCGCCACCCAAACGGCAAGGACTTCAACAGGCCAAAGAAGTAAGTCACTCCAGCCCAACATAACCAAGTCAACAATGGCCAGCAGCTAATCATTGAACAGTTCAAAGACTTCTGTATCGGAACCGGCGAAGCAGAAGGACCTGGTGTCGGCGAAGACTGTCTTTACGTCAACGTATGGAAGCCCGCTCGTGCTACACGGAAGTCAAAGCTGCCAGTCTGGGTCTTTATCCAAGGAGGAGGTAGGGCGGCCTTACAAAACGGTCCGAGAAGGCACCTTGCTTACCCTGTTCGACAGGATACAACCAAAACTGGAGCCCCAACTACAATGGCTCCCAAGTTGTCGAAGAATCAGGTCACAACATCATCCAAGTCAACTTCAACTACCGCGTCGGAGTATACGGCTTCTTTGCAGGCAAGGCTGTTGAGGAGCATGGAGACCTAAACAATGGTCTCCGCGACCAGCTTGCCTTGCTTCAATGGGTTCGAAAAAATATTGCCAAGGTGAGCATCCATCAAACCCAAGAATCGACATGCCGCTAACTTTCGTTCTAGTTCGGCGGCGATCCAGACCATGTTGTCATCCACGGTAGCTCAGCTGGCGCTGGTTCCGTTGCACTACACCTCATCTCGCCGCAGCCACAGACCGCCAAGCTCTTCGCTGGTGGCATCATGGAGTCCGTCTTCGTCCCACAACAACCCAAAAAGACTGAACTGGAATGGCAGTACCAGCGCTTCGTTAAGCAGCTCGGCTGTACTAATAAGAGTGCTGAGAGGGAGATGAGCTGTCTTCGTGGCAAAGATACCAACACTACCCAGAAAGCGAATGTACCCAGCCCGTTTCCAGGATCTGAGGGAGCACCCTTTTGGTACTGGGTTCCAGTCATTGATGGGGAACTCATCCCTGACGAGCCACTGAAGCTGTTCGAACGTGGCGAGTTTACCAAGGTTCCAATGATCATTGGGAATAACAATAATGGTTGGTTTTGAACATTCCTACACGCCCGCCTTTAGTCCATTTGCTAACCCGGTACAATAGAGGGTGTCTTCTTCGTCCCTCAAGCCAAAACAGCCGAAGAAGTCATCGACTACATGGACGACAATTACCCTCGCCTTACGGAAGCCGATAATGAAAAGATTGCCGAATACTATCCTCTCGTAGATAATGTACCCCCTAGTGCACCCTACTTTCCATCCGTTGAACAAGCCTACGGCGAAGCAACCCTCATCTGCCCAGCCATCACTATCCTCGATGCCATCCGCGACGCAAACGACGAGCCTGCCTGGTCGTACCACAACAATATCCACGACGATTTCTATGCTTCCCTCGGTTTCGGAACACCCCACGGCTACGAAGAGGCTGCCATCTTTGGCCCCAATAATACGAACAACCCGGGCCGGTACACGGCACCGGAGAGCTTTTACACTTATAATGCGCCTCTCGTGCCAATAATTATGAACTATTGGATTTCCTTCGTGCGCACCTTATCACCGAATCCCTACCGGGATAGTGCGGCGCCAAAGTGGCAACCGTGGAACAAGGCGCAGAACAAGTTGTTGATTGAGCTTGACAACTTGCACATGGAGTCTGTCAGCAAAGCCCAGTTCGAGCGGTGCGGGTTCTGGGATGGGATAGATAGGTCACTGATCGCCTGAGTCCCTCTTAGCAGCTAGTGTGGGCATTTCCATCACAAAGTTTGGCGCATAGAATAGGCCTTGATATATCAAATTTCAACCTGTTGAAGGCTGGCGCGATGTTATTTACTAATCAGCGTGTCTCATAAACATGTACGTGGCGAAAGAAACATTGTCCTAGTCATGATCCAAAGCAGCAAACTAGCTTTTGCGCAGGAACCACCTCCGCGTTCCGGTTAGTTGTAGCTGATAACCTCAACATTTCGAATTTTGTAAGTTGTGGCTGTGTTTCACAACGTTAGTACATGTGTGATACGCAACAAAGGATGCAACATACTGGTCGTAGGTCCAGGCGAGCCGGATGACCCCTCGGTCTGATAGTTGATGATGCTGCAGATCGGTCAGCTTCTTGACTTATCATGGATGCAGCCACTGAAGAAACATACAGTCGAAGGCCCTTGCCAATGTAATCTCTTCCGTACTGCGTCGTCACCTCCCGGTTATCCATAAAGAACTTGACTCTCACATCCCTTCCATTCTCATCACGGAGCTCAGCACGGATAGAGTGCCACTCCCCTGGGTTGGGGTAGTTAACATCAAGTGCAGTGACCTCAGACGAAGTGTTGAAGGTGTTGAAAGAGATCTTGCCAGAGCCCTTCCACTCAGCAACGTCAATCTCCGGGGGCCATCCGCTGGCTGCGTTCAGCCAAAAGGCAGGCCAGGTACCCTTCTGAACGGGCGCCAGGAACTCGCCCTTGACGTCGTAGCCGCCGCCGGCAGTGACGGTGAAGGTTTTCTTAGCATGGATTGTCCCTGACAGGTAGTGGATAGGGTCGGGTTGTCCGGAAACAGGCTCGGCTGTTAGGGTCAGGACGCCGTTGTCGACGGTAACGTGCGCCTCATCCATTTTGGCGCCACCATTGTGCGTAGCACCCCAGGGATACAGGTAGTTCCAGTATGTTTCGAGAGAGTTGAATGAATTCGCAGGGATCTCTGTCACTGCGCGTCGCTCCAAAGGCGCGCGCAAGGTGGAGCAAGAGACTCCAGCAGAGTAGAGAGCAAAAACGAAGGCTTTGGAATACATGATGGGCAGATGAAAATTCTATGCCTTTCTTCTCAATCTGAGGTAGAAAAATATCTCTTCGTTGTTCATGTTCCGACTTGGGGTTTAAGTACCCGTTTCCGCATGTTCATTGACCCTCTGATGGGCCTGAAACAGGAGTATCCCAGGATGACAATGAAACCCAAAGGCTCGTATAACGCGCGCCAAACATGTCAAACAGCGGGCCATGGGTCCTTGACCCAAAAAAGGGCAGCTATTTAATGCACCAACGGGGTGTTCTAGTGCCGTTTTGCATAGGTTGATTGGTGGTGCCTCGATGAAACGCTGCAATTGCCGACCGAATAATACAACCTTGGGCCGATGATCTCTTCGTATTTTCCGTTAAACTTCCTAGCGCTCCATTAATAAACCCAGGCATCACTCCAACATGGATGAAAAAACTATGCGCGCTTCTCAATTTTAGTTTGTACAATATCCGACAATCCCATGGCCTGCTCAGTGCACCACAGGTTGTAGGCTGTCTGTCAATATATACATGAAAGATCCAACCCGTCCTTGCCCCTCTAAACAAGAGAGTTGACATAATTCTCCAGGTTGGTGTAACCGTTGCTCGCAATCTCCATAGCATCGGAAGCATCGTTAGCGTTGAGCCCGTTCTTCTTCTCCCAGTCATCGGGAATACCGTCGCCATCCGAGTCGGTGGGAGCTGTCCCACTTGCAATGCTGCCCACACCGCCAATCTCGCTCTCGTTCGAGATCAGCGCGCCCTTCTTGCCGTACGACTTGACTTCGTCAATGAGGAGCTTGTCGACCGCGTCGCGAGTCTTTGAGTTGCCGACGTTGTTGAGCACGAATTCAAGGGCCTGCTGCGGCGTGCGGGACGTGGCGGGGCCGGGGTAGTCGTACGGTGTGCTGACGATGTCCATGTTCGAGTAGCATGTTGTGCTTTCGCAGAGGGCAGAGCCATCAAGCTTGCCGTCGCGGTTGGAGTCGTAGAAGTTATTCTTGACGTCTAAAACAATGTCAGTATGGTGGTAGGTGGAGCAAAGTTGGAGGAGCTTACAGCCATGGAAGTTGGCATTTCCTCGGGTGAAGGCCGTGACACTAGTCGAGGGACCAGAGATGAAGTAGTTGTTGATGATGTTGGCGTAGCTGGCTCCATCACTGTCACCAGCAATGTAGCCACCGCCACCTCCCCAGTTGTAGATGACCTGTGAGCCATGAGTTTTAATACACGTGAAGAGCCTAGAGGATATCACTCACGTTGTTTTGGAAGTCATTGACGCCCTTGACCTTGGGGTTACGGGTCTTGTTGTCAATGTAAAGGTTGCGGAATAGACTGACTCCGCCATCAGTCTGCATCAAGCCACCGCATGAGTGGGTTTCAAGGCCCTGGGCAATGATACTGTCCTGGATGGTGACCTTGGACACGTCTCCGCTAATGGAAAAGGTCTCATCACGACCCCAAGAGACACTGACGTGGTCAAAGATCATGTTGTTGCCATCGGCAATAGTAATTCCGTCCTTGCCCGATGTACCGCCTCTGCCCATGCGAATTGAAATGTAGCGGACGATGGCGTTGTTGGCATTGGAGAAGGACCAGCCATTGCCATAGACGACAATTCCCTGTAGACTTGTTAGTATCATGCATTGAAATAGAAGAGAATTATCAACATACGCCACCCGGAGCAGTCTGGCCAGCGATGTACACATTCTTTTGAACAACAATGCGCTCAGAAATCTTGATGACACCTCCGACGTCAAACACGACAATTCGGTTGGACTTGGACACTGCATCCCGAAGCGATCCTGCCCCCGAATCACTAATAATGGTAGATTAGATAAATGCACATATTTGGAAAGCCAAGTACAGCCAACTTACTTGAGATTTGTCACCTTGTAGACTTCACCAGTGCGACCTCCAACTGAATCCTTGCCAAAGCCCTCAGCCCCAGGGAACGCAGGCACAGCCTGCACGGCCGAAGCTGCCGCCAAAGTAAGCAAAGTAGAGATCTTCATGGTATGACGATGACTGAAAAAAACAAACGACCCAAATGTCAACGTTTCAGATCAGATAGAGAAGGTGGGCATCGGTTTATGTAGCACTTCGTTTACACCCCCCGACTCTATATGACCAGAGTACCGGGCTTAACGTCCGCTTTTGATCGCCCAGCGGTTACATGCTAATCCATAATTCCTCCAATGTGTGCTTGTCAAGTAATTAAGGGGGGAGCCGTGCATTATCCCGATTGGTGGAACTGCTGACAGGGGGTGGTGGGTTTACCTACTTCTGTCACAGGGCGGGTTTCAAAGGCTCCGAATTACTGCTTCTAGGCTGGACGTCGCTTATACATGGTTAGTACAATCGGTTGGGTTTATAGAACGTGTCGGTGAGCTTACTGATAGATCAAGGGGCCCTCAAGCTGATCAGCATGTCTATGTTCATTCAATAGTGCTGAAAACACCCTTTGCTCATGCCATTCCTCAGGGTCTACTCTTTTACTCTCTTACCCTCTTACCTTGCATACCGTAGTCCGTTCAATTCATTGCCTCATCCAACATCCGTCTTCCAACACTTTAGCTTGGGCGATCAGTTACGAACGAACAATCGCCCAAGGTAAAGTGTTGAAGGCTTTTGATGCGTTAACAACGTGTCATCCATATTAGTTAGCATGACGAAAATCGGTAGTTAGGGTGGCATTACCTATACAACCGATGATTGCAAGCAATTTGAACCAGGAATCAACTGATTGGTCTGTGTTTCAAATAAACAAAGATTCATGAATCTGGGGCCGTATTCTAAAGCGTGACTCTCCCGTCTCCTCGGGGCCCCTCCCCGACCAAGTAGCCGGCTAGTGGGTCGCGACGGGGCCGGCCATCTCAACATCGGACCGGTCCTGGCCAAGATCGGAAACGGCCCGTGTTATCTATCCATATCTCGTGAAACAGTATGAGTGTGAAAACGGATCCGGTAGATGGCGCCCAATTTTCGATAGCTGAGCTCGTTTAAAACGATTGCTACTCGGATTCCTTTGAAAAGTTCGCAATATCTACCGTTCAAGTTCCGCCAGCTGCGTCGGCTGCTACCCGAGCTTACATCAATGCTTCGGCTCTCATCCGAGAGAACCCCATCCCGTCGCCCCGTGTTTAACCCAACTGTGAGGCAAATTCTTCAAAATCAAGCTACTGCTTTGCCTGTTTTTTCGTTTCTTATCGCGATTATTGGCTGAATGTCACAATCAGTTCTGGCTGGTGAAAGTTGGCTCCTCGAAGCGGGACCCTGCCGATCAGCACGCGACTGAACTGGCGACGATAATGAGAGCCGGCTTTCGGAATGCACGTCACTAGTAAGCCGGTTCTTATGTGGGTATAAAAAGGCTCAAGTACAGTCCGTCTCGTTTCTCTTCTCTCGACGTTTGATCCTCTTCCTAACTGTACTGTTACATCACCTTATCCAGCCATGTCCGTCTCCATTCCTCCTCGGGGAATCTACGCCCCTGCCGTCGCCTTCTTCAACGAAGATGAGACACTGGATCTCGATGCCATCCGAACCCACCTCACTCGCCTGGCCAAGGGCGGTGTTGCTGGTCTGGTGATTCAAGGCACAAACGGAGAGGCTATGCACTTGACACATGACGAGAGGAGTCAGGTCATCCAGCTCGCAAAGAGCGTATTAAAGGAACACGCCCAACCCGGCGCCGTCGTCATCGCCGGTACCGGTGCTCAAAGCACGCGAGAGACCATCCAGCTTAGCAAAGAGGCCCACGAGGCCGGTGCCGACTTTGCTCTTGTCCTAAGCCCCAGCTACTTTGGTACGTAGGTCTTATCTTTGTCGTCTTCGTTCATACTAACCCTCGTCTAGTTGGAGCCATGCAGAAGCCTGTTCTCTACAAGTTCTTTGACGATGTCGCCACCGCTTCTCCTATTCCTATTCTCCTCTACAACTTCCCCGCTGTCACTGGCGGCATCGACCTAGACTCCGACCTTATCACCAACCTAGCAGCCGCCAACCCCAAGATTGTCGGCACCAAGCTTACCTGCGGCAACATGGGCAAGCTACAACGTCTAGCTCATGAGCCCCGGATAGGCCACCCCTTCGCCACCTTTGCCGGCAAGACGGACTTTTTCCTTCATGGCTTGGTCGGTGGCTCCCACGGCTTAATCGCCGCCGCTGCGAACCTGCTTCCCAAGGTCCATGTGCACCTTCTCAAACTCTACGATGAGGGCAAGTTGAAAGAGTCCCAAGAGCTTCAGACTCAGCTGAGCCGGGCTGATTGGGCACTTGTCCAACTGGGTGTAGCTGGCATCAAGGGTGCATTGGATCGGTACTTTGGCTATGGAGCGGGACGAAGCCGCAGACCTTTAGGCTCAGTGGAGGCTAGCAAGTTTGAGGGAGGTGTTGATGGAGTGCTCAAGGGCTTGATTGACCTTGAGAGGTCCTTATGAGAATAAAATCGGGCTCAAAGAGGGTTTAGAT
This sequence comes from Fusarium albosuccineum, assembly GCA_012931995.1. Taxonomy (NCBI): domain Eukaryota; kingdom Fungi; phylum Ascomycota; class Sordariomycetes; order Hypocreales; family Nectriaceae; genus Fusarium; species Fusarium albosuccineum. The sequence continues at coordinate 13,411 of JAADYS010000740.1, read as the reverse complement.
AGGTAACATTGACATGGAGCAAGAATTGTAATACAATGAGCCAATAGTTAAGAGCATAGGTCAAAAACAGAAGCCTAGTATAAAATAACACAAAGATATCTAAAGGACCCCTGACCTATTATAATCTTAGATCAGATTTATTAAGAGTATAAAGAACGCTATAAAATAGAGGATAATCCTTGTTTCTTTCCCAGGTATCTCATTTCCCTGGGCCAAATATACATACATAGGCATAGAATTACGAAGCCAGCCGAGCGCCGGTGTGCGTGAGACCTACAGACCCCTTCTACCTGGTCTCTCTCGCCTTCAACGCTGCATGCTTGTGCTTTCATAGTACTCACCAACCCACTCCTTGATCTGGTTAATCTCGTTGTCAATGACGGCCTGAGCACCGGAGTTGAGGACTCCGTTCTCGAGTAGGAGGTCGGAGCAGTGGATACCGCTAGGAATGACCTGGACCGGCTGCGCGGGGGTACTCTGGAGGGGCCCGTCAGGACGGAAGTTGGAGCTGACACCAGATGAACGCCAGGGATCGAACTGGCCATTGATCCAGATAAGACGCGTTCGGTCACGGTCCGACCAGCCGCCGGTGAAGTCGTTGACTTCTTTTGCAGTGCGGCCAGAGGCCAGGCCGTAAGTATAGTTGCCCTGAGTTGGGAAGAGTAGCTCGCACTGCCGCTGCCAGTACGGCTTGTTGACCAGCCGCGATACAATCGACGGGCGACTACTCGGCGCACCATCCGGCCACCATAAGAAGGGCTCGTTGCAGAGCATCCAGTACCACTGTCGGTTGACGTTGTTGTTTACCGATTGGTCCGTGAAAAGTGGCGAGGATGCGTTGTGCGTGTTGAAGCATTGCACGTCGTCTCGGTCCGAGTAGTAGTCTGGGAAAGAGGATGCGCAGACTATGCTTGAGTAAGCGAAACTTTGCTCTGCTTCGAGTTTCGAATTACTCACAACCAGGGACCATCTGTGTCCGTACCCAGTTGGCAAACCCTGCGAGGGCCTTCTCCAGGCCGACTCCCTCGGAGTCGGGTACGGAAGCGTTCTTGCGAGACTGGTTGGTAGTGCCTTCGACGGCGTCGCAAAACTGATAAAACTCGGAATATCCGGTGGAGAAGCTATTCGACTGCCAGCTCCAGAGTGCGTTCTCGAGCGCGGATGCAAAGTCCGCGTCATGTTCCAGCGCAGCCAGACCAAAGCGGTCTTTCAACGCGGACTTTTGCTGAGAGGTGCCGTGTATCAGCGTCTCGTCTATGTGATCCACGACAAGGGAGACATCTTTGCTGCAGTTTTGGGGCATCCCTTGCTGTATAGGATCGAAGTATTGCCAGAAATCGCCAACGGCTTGCACCGGCGCGCTAGATGCGTGGTAGGCCCAGAATGTGCCGGGTGCCGTTGCCTCGGTCCACGCAGAGAGTGCGCCGCTGTAGGAGCCTCCGGAAAGAACCCAAGGCGCCCGATCGGGCCTGCTGCTACCAGTCGGATCGAATGGAAGACGCACCGTCTTGGCGAAGTTGGTGAGATCTGCAATGGCGTTCTTGAGGGTCAAGTGCCGCAGGTTCTTTGTATCCAATGTGGCATAGGGTGATGAATTTCCCCAGTAACGATGCTCGACCATGACCACTGCTGCTCCTATTGCTTGCGCGAACGCACCCATGATGGATTGGTTGGTCATATACCCTGTGTACGGGGCTGCCGCCGCTTCTCCCGGCGTGAACAGGACGACGGGAGAGCCAGGGCCTTTGTAATGCTCGTCATTCCACCAGAATTGCTGCGAGAAAGTACCTAGTCTTGGGTTCTCATGATCGATCAACTGCTGAAACTCGCCATTGCCGTTGGCGGTTTGCGCGAATATCTTCGGAGGACTAAACAGCCTTTTGGGGAGGAAAGCTGAAGCGCCGGAAGCACATGCAGCGAGGGCAAGTACGGCGATCTTCATTAGGAACAAGAGGGGAACAAGCAAATCCACCGACTAGCAACAGAAAGAAGACATACAATAGGAGAGCTACTGGCTGCTAAAGACAAGGCCAGAAGTTGGGGAGAACAGCAATCACATTCATCACTAGAAGGGCGATCGGCGCCTCACACCTATTAGTAGTCGCGGTGGAGCTTCAGTCTTAACAAGATGCCATCCGGCTGTAGGAGAGATTGGAACTTCGTATTCGTAGTATTCGGTATGCAGAAACTCTCGAAGCTCTGCGACGGACGCGTTGAACCGAATCCACTGCTTGTTGGGGAACAGGAATATCGACCGATCATCTAGGGAGGACTGGAGCCAGTCGCTTATCATGTCCACACAGATCTTTGAAGGTGCAAAGAAGTCGTTGACTTCCTACATAGAGAGACGCTTCCTAGCGTTACATGCATTCAGGTGTGAAATATCTGGCAACATCTTTGCTCCCTTGTCCAGGTGGCTTTGAGACAGGTAGACGCTGGTTTACGCGTAGAGATCACCTCCCATGGGGTCTTTTCTCTCCCAGCTCTGCTCAAAGCCACCACCGCGTATCTCGTGCCAGACTAAATTTGCTGGGATGGCGGTGGAAGGCATATCTAGGTGTACTCGTCGTGTGGAAGTTGGTGAGTACCATAGTTACAAGACCATTGAGGCCGAACAGCCGACGACTTTTTACGCCACTCGAAGCCTGGTGCTTGCGGCTACAATGCCGTAGCATGGCCGCACAGTAGTAGGCGGGCTCCTTTCTAGCTTTTACTAGCGTGTGACAGGCTGCAGGGTGCTGGAACGCTTGTGCCGGCAGCGCTAAGCGCAAGGAAGCTCGGATCCAATCGTTTGTGATTACAACCACTAGTACTCCGTACGGAAGTCCAGAAGGCAGCACTAGCGTAATCCGCCGGAAAGTGCACTATCTTCGGCATACAACGTTGATAACTACTACACTATCCTAGGCGGCGCTACTAGTACTGAGCACTCTATACCAGCGCCCCTCTCGACGCCGCGCAGAAGCTCACCTCCGGTTAGGCGTCACGCCAGGTCAGCAACATTGCCATTGCCATTCCACAACTGCTAATGCAATACTCGTGCGTGCCATGCATCGATATTGACGTGCAATATAGCGACGATATCGAGAAGGCTTTTGGTTTATTAACTGCGCCATGGCGCTGTCCCTCTAGAAATACGACGAGGCTAGCTCCTTCCCTGACCAGGCCCGTTTGGATTTACTGGTCTGCTAAGCTATCGAACTGCGGCGCGTATTGTTCGTTTGCTTAAAGATGGCGTCCAAGGCTACTAGTCCGTCTAGCTGCTTGACGACGTTGTTGGCTTGTCCGTTAGGACACATCTACTCACGGCGATTATGCTGATAACATGTCGATCGTATAATCCTAATATTTATGTGTAACTAGCGAGCTTCATAACTTAAGCATGGGCTCAAAGAGAAGAGTAAACCCCCTAACCGACAACGATTTCCTTACCGGCGGTAGTCGGTAAATCAGATCGATTTCCACGTGAAGGCCTTCGCGAACATGAAGAAGTTGCAGATACCTAACAGAAAAAAGGGTACCATCCATTCTTCGTAGCAGACAAGACTGATCTAGTGGCAGGCGTATGTATAGGCAAGGTAGCCGTTTCTGTTGCTGACGCACTTTCCAGCATCACCATTGCGCCCGACGTTCCACTCCCTATTAACTGTGCATTTGTTATCCCCCCAGAGCTCGTCTGAAAATAGTTAGTTCTAGAAGCTGCCCTGCAAAGTTGAATAAGGAAAATGACCCACACTGGCAGTTTCCGTCCTCCTCCAGCACCTGAACACTGTAGATCTCGCCAAGACCCTGGTAGAAAGCGCAGCCCGAGGGACCGTTGTTGGTGAGGACGGTGCAGTCTCCACCGCAGCCCTCCTGGTTGCAGATGAGCATCTGGCCCCTACCGGCAACGAGAGCGGCTAGAGAGATGACGGAGAGAACGCTTGAAAGCTGCATATTGACGGAAGATGACTTTTGCGCTTGAGAGGTCTGGTATATAGAAGATTGGAACAGCTGCGAGCGGATCGTATAATGCTTGATTGCTAGGGAAGCAGCCTAGGGAGCGTACGTCCATGGCCTCTTTATAGAAGACGGTAGCCGGAGTCCACGACACCTCGGTGATTCGCGCCTCTCACCGTTGTTGTGAACACGAGCTCGACCGCGCTAAAAGTTTGGTGCATTCATTTAATTTCTTTCTGGGTTAACTTTTCGTGCCGCAGACCGAGACGTCAGCAGCCACACTAGCCACACCAAAGAACACAGTTGTTACACAACAACAGCATCTCAACTAGTTGGTGCAGATCATTAATAGACTTGAGAGCCGCCGAGAAGCTGCCGAGACGATAGGGAGTGGGCTATGCTGATCAAGCGTGCTCTAAGCTCGTTCTTGATAGAGCAGTTTCAAAGCCCGTATAGCAGCTTTAAATTAAAGCCCGACAATAGCTTGATCATCCGTCTAGCAGGCTGATCATCCGTCTAGCAGCAGCATCATTCGTATAGCAGCTTGATTTAATCACACAACTAGCTTCAAACTCGCTATGCGGCCCCCTTTGGGCACTCAGCGAAGCTTGACTTCACATTCTCTAGTTAAGATCAATCATCTTAATCCAGGTCTAAGTCTAGGACCAGACTTGGTCCTTATGAGAATAGAATTAAGTCTATAAAAAGTTTACATAGTTTTTATTAATATAAAAAAAGAAATAATAATATATAAGAGCTAATACTTAAGAGCAGGATTAAAAATAGAAGCCTAATATAAAGGGCCACAAAGACGTCTAGTAAAAACCCCTGACCTATCACAGCCGTTGACCAGGTTTAACAATAGCACAAAGAAGAACGCCACAAAACACATTTCAGCTCCTTACTAAACATGTTCCAGGAGGCAGGCACCTTAGTTATATTCCTTTACTGCACTCCTTCTAGCTCCATCATGAGTAAGTGAACCAGTGGAGCTATCATTAATGATAAGTGACCGGAGTTGTGCTGAAACGATCCGAAACGCATTTCCCTTTTAACTCATCATCCTTTTATTTTAGTTGTAAGGATATTCTTTGTCCTGAGACTATTAGTCTAGGAAATCTTGCGTTTAGTGCCTTGATCAAAGAGATGGCTACCAACATGGGCTCATCTTCATGGCCCTCTTACTCATCGGGAGTTAACTCTGGGGCAAGGATATATATTTCACAATCTTCCTTCAATACCATCTTTTTCTGTATATCACTTCTATTCCCGAATACAAGGGGACCAAACATTGGTCCATCTTTGAAAACTTGAGCATCATTTTCATCACAGCATTACCCGTCAGCCATACCGGTGACGTCTGGGCTTAGAACGACAATTCAAGAGAGTACTTCTTAGACTTAGCAGACGATATGACCAGAAACCGCTCGAACAACCACCGGAGTAACTGCCGGGGCGACTGCCGGTGTAATCGTCGCGGTAACCGTCGCGGTAATCACTCAAGCAACCGCTCAGGCAACCGCTCAGGCAACCACCCGGCAATCCGCGATCCCGTGGATGTGGCTCTAGATGAGATCATCGCTGGAGCGCCCTCACGCTCAGCCGGCAATACCACCATCAACCCCTCTAGCTCAAGTAACGCTAGTTCCAACCATTCATTTTCCCCTTTTCACCGCCCAGAGCAAAGTTCCATTGCAGGCCCAGGATCGATGCAGGTGGTTCCCTTTTCTTCGCCTCACAACATAACCGCGAGTGGAGGAACTCCTTTTGAGCAGCCTCTATTTCCGCCTATGAATCATCTCGCCTCCGCTGCTGGGTACACGCAGACCCAATCACCCTCTCCTCTTTTCCCGAGAAGCCAAGGGTCGGAAGTTGTGTCCGCCATTTCCGTGACTTCTCGATACGAAGGAGGGGTGATCCGAGAGACTTACTTAGAACGTGGTCAGCTTCACCTGGTCTCGGTGACCATCAACGCCAATCCGGGATGGGGAATTATGCCAGGACGAACCTTTCCCTGAGGCGTGCTACTCCAAGATTTGCATGCTCTTCAACTTTCTGTCACGAGAAATCACAGTTAGCTACCTTTGGCACAAGACATGCTGACCAGAGGACATGTCAAGAGTCTTGTGAAGGAGAGGTATGCTTGGTCAATCTACGGTCGGGGTATTGATAGGTGGAGGCCGCAGGTCTCTGGGCCAGAGACCTCTCGTCTTCATGTGAGGAGTATGGCTAGAATTGTTTTCTTTGTTTTGGGATAGACTTGGGGTACATCTTGATTGTTTTGTGTTAAATTCGTTCTGTCTCATTGCGTATCTAGAGTTACTTGAGGGGCAAATAAAATCGATCGCATATCAATCAAACTGGATTGGAGCTTTGGCTTCATCGCGTGATTATCAAACTTGCGTGCAGAGAGAATACCCTAAACTTTAGTGAGGTATGGCTTCGCCTCATGTCAACCTTCAATTTGCATGCTATCTCAGTCGACTCTCCTAGCCATGCTTCAAAAGTCTCCTGTAGTGTTATCCTTCTGAGCAGTCACATCCCCTCAGAACTTAATCCAAATGAGGCTTTCTTTTTCTTTCTGCGGTGTACCATTCCTTGAAAGAATGGATGCACCCAGAACCAATAGACCACCAGCGTTGATCTGCAACACTACGACAACCTCACAAAGGCTTTGACAAGGAGCAGGTTGAACTACAGCCTGCCTTACATGTTACTCTCACTGGGCACTTTCAAAATACAAACCTGTTTTCACTATGTATCTGTAGAACTGCTGCATACGTAGGTATCTTGACAAAGGGCCTTTGTGTCATGTATGCGTAAATGGGGCTCGTGGTCTTACTCATCGACCTCTCAAAGAATCCCTTCTTCAGTTCCATGTCTGTGTGCTCTATTTCCTTGTACTGAGCTGTGATTGAATCCATTCACTGATGTTGTTTGACCAATAGTCACTTCTCAGAGAGATGTCTGCCTGAACCTAAGCTTGTCTCAACCAACAACTTTCATGATACCTCACATATACAAAGGGTGAAAGAAAAGCACCAACAACTCTTGGTCACTGCTGGGAGGGACTTCAACCTATAAATATCTGTCTAAATTCTCTCTTTACCCATCTTCATCTCTCTCATATTGGATAAACCTCATCAGTACTTCCAGCCTCCTCAGGCCAGCATATCTTCAGACTCTCTGCCCAAGATCACCCAGTCTCTTCTTCTTCCATACACCTGCTAGTCTTGTACTCTGCCTCGATACTCTTGCCCATGTCTCTCTCCAATGACGGATATGATCTCTCAGGACATGGAAACCTCGGGGTTCCTGACGCGCCTAACCCGAGCCCCCATCGAGGGTCGAGTTCCCGCATGAATAACACCAGCCAGAACTTGAGCAATGCGTCAAAACCCTGTCCCGCCTCGACTTATCGCTATATCCGCTTTCTTGAAGAGTTGAGCGGCGTGCGTATTTCTTGTTGTTGCGAGCCTCTTGGGAAGTGTCTTCCTCTAGAAGGCCTGACGCCCTTCCAACAACGTCTCATATCCTTCCTCGGAACCACAATCCGCAAAGACATCTCGAAAATTCGCCCAAATGAGCTTTGCGACCGGATCTTTGTCCATTTGGAGAAAGAGTCAGTGGCCGCTACTGAATTGACCCTCCGACATCTGGCCGTCGACTTCATCTTATGCCAACCGGCCACTCACACAAACCGTGCTGAAGTCGCTATAAACTGTGCGGAGGTTCGCGCTGTTTTTGAATTCGGAGACAATATTTCTCGCCTGTGCTTCCACAACCAGACCAGCGATTGTACCTTCTGGCAGACGATCACAATTACAATGGACCAAGGGGACCGTGTGGTGATTGTTGATATAAGATGGCTGCCTTTTAATAAGAGTGAGCAAGCCGAGGAGGAAACAGGCATGGATTGGCACTGTCTGGCTATGCTTTGTATGCAGCTTGGGTCTTGATTTCGAGGAGGAGAAACAGGACAGGCTTTGGCTCACGAACCGTATCTGTGGCTGTCTCTTTTGTCATGCGATAGACCGTGTTTGTTTACCAAAACTACAAAAAGACAGCAATCGCAACCGCAAAATTAGTCTCCTTCCTGCACTAACTCTGCTTCTGATGCACTATCTACAAGCCCAAAATGTCGACCCGACGTCGCTTTGAGGGGCCTTGGCGAGATGGGACAAGGGTCTGAGATTGCGGCGCTAACTGGGCCTGTCATTCAGGATCGCAACCTCAAACGCGCCAGATTTACGGTCGGAGACTTGGAACATTTCTTTTCCAGAGCATCAAACAAATCCAGAGCCGGAGACTTTCACCGGGACATATTTTCGATCGATAAACTCACCGCGCGTTCTTTGTAGTCGCCATCGGTTGCTCATCACTAGCTTCATTTGTCTCAGAAATGGCCGCAACTCCAGCTCAGACCATCACGCTCCCTGATGGTCGCACGCTTGCGTACACCGTGTACGGCTCTTCAACTCCCTCCCACCACATCTTCTACTTCCATAGCTACCCAGCATCGCGCCTCGAGGGCTCTCTGTTCCACGATGCAGCCACAGCGCTCAACCTTCAGCTGATTTGCCCCGACCGCCCGGGCATGGGTTCAAGCACGTTCCTCCCCCAGCGCCGACTGCTTGATTGGCCTGTCGACGTCCTCGCGCTGGCGGATCACCTCTCCATTACGCAGTTCGCATGCATTGGAACATCTGGCGGCGGGCCCTATGTCATGGCCTGTTACCACAAGATTCCGCGTTCGCGACTAAGGGCAGCGGCTGTGCTGGCGGGTGTATGGCCGACCGTGCTTGGTACCCAGGGAATGCTTCTTGAGTCGCGCCTCATGCTACTCCTCGCGCCGTGGGCGCCAGGTCTTGTAGCAGCAGGGCTGGACTTTGGCATCGGCAAGGCTGCGCGCGACAAAGATCACCCAGAAGCATACGCCGCAGCGCTGGCCAAGTCATTCGAGTCGCGGCCTGCGATGGACCGAGATGTGTGGAGGCAGAACAAGAATGGCTTCAAAGACATGATGCTCGAGAACCTACGAGAGGCCTTGAAGGACGGATCTACGGGTGCTGCGCATGACGCCAAGGTCTACGGAGGTGATTGGGGTTTTTTGTTGTCGGACGTCAAGGTGGACGAGAAGAAGCTGCTGATCTGGCACGGCGGTCAAGACCAGAATGTGCCCTTTGCCATGGCCGAGAAGGCGGTTGCTTTGTTGTCAGGGTGCCAGTTCAAAGCATTTCCAGACGACGCGCATGTGAGTCTCATCGCTGGGAAGCCGCGAGAGTTCTTGGAGGAAGTAAAGGTCATGCTGGAGGCATGAAACTGCTATGGCGACCGAAATGAAAGACAGCCGAATTGCATCGAGTAGTGTGGTCGCGCAGAAACATGTGGAAGAGACCATTGCTTGCATAGTGCGCAATACGAACATCAGCTTTCAACCAACAACCGGGTTATCTGCCCGGTTAGCTCAATCGGTAGAGCGTGAGACTCTTACGAGTACACAATCTCAAGGTTGCGGGTTCGACCCCCGCATCGGGCTATTCCTATATTCAAAGATTGAGACTTTCTTTTTGCTCTTTATTCACAATGAACTTTTTTTTTTTTGCTGGATGTCGTCGCCAGGCTTGCTCGGAAGGGTGCGCCTCTGGTCCCTCGCTGTCTGCCAACTTGTGCCTGTACAAGTCATTTAGCATGTAGTCAAATCACTCTCAATGAAGGTATCGCTCGTTCAAGGGTCATTTCTGTGTCTCGTTTCGTCAAAGGGTCATGCTATTCGTCACAAAGTTCTTCCGCTTGCTTGAATACACCCAGAGCATCATCTCGTTCTTCCTGCCGAGTCCCGTTTCGGCACGTTACATCACAAACAGAAGGTCAGTGTCTGCGACCAAAAATTAGCGACTAGCTCATGGTGACATTGTTCATCAGCAGAGGGGTTCGTTGCTCACCAATGGGATGACTGCTCGACAGCTGCGGCTTCTGTGTATACTTGGTCTCGAGAATGTCGCGGACACTGTTCAGCAACTCGACGTAACTCTGCTTAGGGTTCGCCTTGATGGCCGAAATGAAAGCCCACGACATGGCACCAGTGGCCTGGGCGTTAATGGTGGCATCGGCTCTGGAAGTACTGGTCAGAAATGCCCAAACGGATTCCACGAGCCAACTCACGATGTCTGGTCGTCCTTGCTTCCGGACCACATGATAACGTCAGCAGGCGAGGTTCGCGTGTCCTTGGTCTTCTCGTACGCCTCATCGCCCGAGAAAGCAGACTTGGCCAGGCTGAACACGGATCCTGCGGCCCCAGCAATATCTCCACTAGAGTAAGCTTTAAAGGCATCGAACAGGCCCGAGGCAGCTTCCTTGGCCAGGTTGGGTTCCTTGAGAACTCCCTTGGTAGAGTAGACGTAGGGAAGGTCCATGACGGTAGCCGAGTGGCACGAGTCGAAGATGGCAGTGAGACGAACACCCTGTCCCAAGGGTTTCACAACGTAGTGGTGAATCTCGTCGTCGACAATGTGTCCAGCATCCTGGTGGTCGACTGGGTAAATACACTCGTCGTTACCGTCGTCTTCATCACCATCTTCGTCCTCAACCTGTCCACCATGTCCTATTCAGAAAGCGGTTAGATAATGACTTGTCGCAACCGCGCGCAACTCACCAGAGTAGTGGAGGAACAGAGCATCGTTGGGTTGAGCACCACCCACAAGCCAGCCCATCGCGCGGATGATGTTGGATCTCGTAGGCTGCATGACGGGATTGGACTGGTCATCCGTCAGGATAACCATATCCTCTCGCTTATAGCCATAGCGCTCGACAAGGAACGCCGAGACGTTGTGGACATCATTGATGCAGCCTCGAAGCTCGCCCTCCTGGCCAAAGTAGTTGATGCCAATGAGCAGAGCCTTGCGACGACCAGTACAGTTGGAATACTGGAAAGTATAGCCTTCGGGGGCTCCGTGGCCGAACTGCTGAGGCGCTGAAGGCGGAGGAGGGCCGGAGCGAGCATGCTGGGCATAGCCGTGGTGGCCTTGAGAGAGATAGTATCCGTACGCGTCAAGGCCGGGAGGAGGAGGGTGTCGCGGAGGGGGGTAGCGCTGGTATCCGGAATGACCGCCATAGTTCGAGGGAGGAGGAGGGCCCGGAGGAGGAGCATAGCCGTAGCCGCCGCCGCCTCCTCCGTGATATCCTTGACCCGGGTAGTAGGACATGACGGTGGCAAGTTGTGGGAGGTAGATTGCGGTGTTGATCCTTGGGTCTGAAACGGCTCAAGGTGGAGGACAGAGGTAAAGAAAGGGAAAGAAGCCAGGATCAGAGAGAAGTTGCAGGAGGAAAAGGGAAAGATGCGAAGCTCCCGACGCAGCAATATGGGTCAGCAGCCAGAGCGCAAACAGGCAGGCCAAAGATTGGTCCAGAATTCGCTGGTTCGACGCGCCCTCAACCTGTCTCGCGGAGCTCTCGAGGGACAGCGGGCGCTAATTGTGAGGCGGGGCAGCTGGGCTGTGATGGTGGTGGGTGGTGGAGGGGAAGGGATGGGAGAGATGAAGCTGGAGGGGTCCATCGGATCCCGGTTGACGCGGGGCCTAATTTTCCAGTGGACCCTGCACCCTCCGACCTCCCCTGCCTCCCCTGGAAACCCCTGGAGACGGACTGGAGGCCGCTGGAAGGGCAGCTGTAGCCCTGTGAATCCCAGCGCCAAGGGACTTGGTAGGGCTTGGCGCTGCAGCAGAGCCCCTCCCCCTCACCGCAGTGCATGTCTGTTGCTGGTGTCATCAGGGCGGGACGGGCTGTTTGGGCCGCGAAGCCTGTGTCAGGGACGTGTTCGAACCAGATTCACTATCACGAGGGATGAATCGGGAGATTTGAGACGAGATGAGGCAACGGTGGCTGCCCCTCCACGATCCAGGATGCCCCATACCCAACCTCTCCATGTTGACAGCTTCACTGGCGGCCTCCCGGAGATTTACGCCGTGGCCACTGACATGTTTGGTGTTGTGATTACTCGGTGGCCTCTTGTTGGCCTCTTGTCAACACGTTTTGTCTCTATTCAGGAGACGGCATGATCGGACATTATGACTGCGTGTGTTCACTCCGCCACAAGCACTGCACCCCCTGGACGCGTCGAGGGCTGGGTGGGGATTTGAGCGCTTGATGGAAAGCTGAGTGACTCTTGTCATGACCATCTCCCAGTCATGGTCAGACCTCAGAGCCCAAATAGGGCATAGGTTGACGAGAGCTGCACTCCGCCGAGTTGAATACTGAAGTGGCCGTCGATTGTACCAGATACCAGTGGAGATGTATTAGCCTCGGTACTTGATACATATCGAGATACTCGCAAAACCCGCGCCTTGCGTCAAAACCGTCAAGAACACGTCCAATTCGGGAGGCGTTGGGTTTCCTTTATCGCGTCATATCCCTCATGGTCAGAAAATGTCTCTCGAAATAGTTCTTCAGTTCACACCCTCATGGGAGCTTCGGAAGCTTGTGAGTTTAGCATGGAGGGGCTCTGAAAAGAGTTTGCCCCGCCGGAACGGCCCGCAGAATGGCACTCTGGTTGGCTGGAGTTCTGGCCGACCGTTTTCTGGACGGTGGTGGAGGGGTAAACGGGCATTGAGCGGACCTGGCAGGCGGCTCTGAATAGGACAGCCTCGATGCGTATCCAGACCAAGCATCAGTGACAATCAACAGGCAAGGATCCGGCGCAGCGGCATTGTCCCAGTGACCTCTATCATCAGTGACACAGGTTTCACCCCGCCATCCTTGCGCCGTTTCGGCAGCTGCCAAGTCGTTACGACTGACGATAACTGAACGGGTCCCTCTTCGCCTTCTTTGCGTTGTGTTGCATGCGCTTGCCAACTGCCTGCCAGTGATAGCCGCACCTCGCTCGCACCTTACACCTCAGGCCTTCCGCCATCTTCCATATAAAACTATCCCGTTCGCTCCTGCTCTGTTTATTTTTCTCATCTCTCTCTGCCATCGCTTTCCTTCTCTGCTCTCTCCCCTCCACACCTTTAAACTTCGCAAACCCCTCACCCTCGCCTTTCGGCACACCTGTCACCTCTTCGAGGTCACTTTCAAATATGTCTTTCTTCAAGAAGATCACCAAGGGCCTTGAGGAACTCGGCATCGGCGACAAGGACAAGGACGAGAAGAAGGACGAGTCTCAGGCTCCCCCTCCCCAGTCCCACGACAGTAAGGCTCTCGTTCGGTCGCTTCTGCGTCATGCGCCAGCTAACCACTCACTCTCTAGACACCCGTGCCTACGGCTACCACGGTGAGGGCGGCCAGGGAGGTCCTCCTCCCTCTCAGTACTATGCTGCTCCTCCCCAGCCTCACTACCAGCCGCCTTCCGACAAGCCTCCTCTTCCTGAGGGCTGGACCGCCCAGTTCGATCAGCAGCATCAGCGCTGGTACTATGTTGAGGTAGCCACCGGTCGCACTCAGTGGGAGGCTCCCGGCCAGGCCCCTCCTCCTCCTC
>JAADYS010000739.1:0-78167 GCA_012931995.1 Fusarium albosuccineum | reverse complement strand
GTTAAATATATTAGAATCCCTAAGTATAAGTTTAATACTTCTATAAGATGCCATTCGCGTAAGTTGCACTTTCTGTCAACTTAGCTTCATGCAACTAACGCGGAACTTTGCTGCTTAGACGGTGTTTCCTGGTCGCACTATCGAAGTACTACGCTAAACCTTCTACAAGAGACAGGGGCGGATTAAGCATCATGTGGTCCCAGAGGGCTGAGCCAGCAGCCCAGGAGGTTTCCCAACAATGGGAAAGCCGTCGCCGATGGGAGCTCAGCCAGTGGGGCTGGAGGATGTTTGAGGCTGGGAAAGGGGACCACGGGACAAACCAGCCTTGGCCGCTGCCTCTCCCATCGGGTTATCCCTAGAATGTCCGACCGCCGAATGGCGTCCCTCTCATGAGAAGGTCCTTGTCAAGGGCCAGCCTTCCGCCCCGGTGACCTTGGCCTGTTTTCTTGCAAACCGACACGACTCCCCTGCGCCCATCGTCCCCAATGCACAAGGACCTCCTGCTTTTGATGCTGCTGGAGTTGGTGCTGTTATTGCAGCCTCTGGCGTAAGTACCAATCTAATAAGAATTCCCCAAGATTAACATCCATACTGACATGATTCCGGCTTCTTGTAGAACCGAGAACTAGACTATGGGTGCCCATGCCGTATCATTCTCATAAAGAGGAAATGACGCCAACGCCCGACCTCTACGCTTGTCTGTTTGCGCCTTTCCCCCCTTTCTACAACCGCAGTTCCTCTTGTAGAGAGGGTTCCGATTGAACCCTCCAGGGTCTTGGACGGACTTTTCTAAACCATGAGCCAAGGCCAAGTAACAGCGATGGATGAAGAGAAAGTTGACAGCAGGGGGAGCTCGTTTAACTATCACGCGCTCCCGGAGCCAGCATTCCTCGTTCATATATAAACTATATATTCTCGACCTGGAACTATATACAGGCCTGAGATGTTACCGGACCTGGAATGAGCAGTAACAGCCTCATGAGCGCGACGATAACCACCGGCAATGTCCGACCGATGTCTCTTCTCGTGGGAGAAAGAAGCCCTAGCGAAGGGGAGGCATCCCCTGCCAAGGCACTAGACAGAGTTGCCGACTTCCTCGCTAGGATCCGAAGACGCAGGTGATGACCAGCACTGACTAGAGTCGCCCATATCAGCGCGGTTACTGCTGCTCACAGCACTGTTCCAGGTGCTGATCCTGGTGACAATGTAGCTTCTGCTGCTTCACCTGCGGGAAACTTCACTGCCACCGCCGTCGAAGCCACAACAGGGGGTGCCCTGGCTTTCGCCGTTGACATTCGACACCGCTCCTCCAGCTGCCGGTGGAGCTCCGGCCACTAGGGTGAAAGTCTGATACTGGGTGGCCCAGCAAGTGAAAAAGCCCACTGGATATATATCATCCATCCAAAGTATATATACCAAAGCTACGGCACGACAGACGTTTCGGTGTCGAGTCCCGGTCGAAGCCATTCTGGATGACGACGCAGCGCAAACCGCCGACTGCTCATACCGATATAACTGCCGGTAATGGCTAGTCATGTCTTAGTTGTTGTTTCGACGTTATCATAGAATGGAGCCAACGAAGTGGCCGACTCTGTTGCGGCGGTGCGACAACTCTGGCAAGCTAAGTTAGAACGGATGATAGATACGCGGGAACGCTCGACCAGGGTCAGCCATGCGGCACCATGTCTGACGGACGCTTATATTCCAGCATATATAACGCTTCTCACTCATAGAGCTTTGTCTTGCTCTTTCTACTAGGCATCGAGAATGTCTGATCGTCGTCGACTGAAGTCGGACGAGGAGAAGGTGCTAGCCAATGAGACCCGTCGGCGGCCATTCATGTTCTGAACGTCGCTGAACAAAGTGTTTGCCAGGGGATCCAACAGCTTCCCGCTGGTTACGCAACGATTGAAGCCTAGAGTGATTCAATATCAGCGCAACGGCGAGAGAGCGGGGAGATAGCTGCAGTCCATGCAGCTTTCCGGGAGGCAATTGAGTCGAGAACCAGACGCCAATTCCCCCTCGCCAGTGGGCACACTTCGCTAGATGGCTAGAGCCGATGAAAGATGAGGTTCAAGCCATCCAAAACGCTGAACCGGTAGTAGTGATGCCCTTGATCGTCACAGACGACGCAATACGCCAAGACATCCAACGGCTTCCTGCTGGGTTTGAGACGATCCAATCATAGAGTGACAGGGTCCAAGCACAACGCCAGGCAAGCAGGACTACACCAGCGGTACATACCGTTTTCAAGGAGACGATTGACAACGGGCCCCGGGGCTATGTATTTGTCGTTAGCCTCTACCAACGGTTCCCCAGGGGATCCATGGTAGTCATCGACGACCCACGCGTCCAGGGCCATCCAAACTCAACATCTATCACCGCAACACTTGCTCTATTCTAGAGGAGAATCTTCCGCCGCGTATTAACCCACCTGTCTCAATCCGAAGGGACACATCCATACATACGCCCGGATAGCAGCTTTCGCCAGGGCGACGTGAAGCCTTTGCATACACCGCAAAGTACCGACTCTATATACTATAAACTCCTTTGGTGGCTTCCTCCACTCCCGTGGTTGAACTTAGCAGCCCTAGCCAGTGGCCGGCGCCTCCTTCCTCGGTTCCCCGGGGATGTCCCCCCGACGGCAGCCGACCTGTTATCCTGGGCTCCTGCCGTTATTTATGTCTCCGACGCCGATGGAGACGACGGCGATGACGACAATGCCGATTCTGAGATCCCGACCTCCGACGACTTGGCATCCGATGCTATGACTGATGGCGGTTTGGATACCACCACCGGTACAGCTGCTACTGGCGATGCGTCCACTGTTCCGGCCTCGACAGTTGACACCACTACCGCAGGCAGCTCGACTGCCGGCGCCTCGACTGCGCCATCCACAGCCGCGGTGACTCCTGCTCCTGCTCCTGCTCTTCTTGGGGCTTCCGTTGCTGTCGCGCCCGGTACGGCCACAGTAAGCTGCGACGGGTCTTCTCCCATTTGTTGAACCATACTGATTGGGTGTCACTTCACTAGGCCGCCGGTAGCCAGTACCGATATTGGTCCGACCAGGACTTGCGTCAGCTCATCACGCTGAAACGGCTCGGGTGCTTCCACCACTACCGTTGATCGTGGCTGGATCTTTGTTAACGTCAGTGGAATCAAAAGCAAAGTACCTGCAAAGACCAGCGGCGGTACTGAGGCAGCGCAGGCGTAAGAGAGATGTCGGCTGTGAGAGACTCGCTGTCTGAGTCTTGTGAGCCTGAATAAATGGATGCATTTATACAAACATCTATCCCTTATATGTATAAAGTTTGGAGCATGGCTTGCTGTTTTGAACTCAATGGTATATACGCTTGGCCAACGGCCATGGGAGGAGAAGGAGTTGGCGAGGGGCCGGTGGCCCCTGCCATCGTCTCCTCCACGACGCGAGCCGGAAGAAGAAGAAGACGTGGCCGACGACGAAG
The DNA here is from genome assembly GCA_012931995.1 of Fusarium albosuccineum. Lineage (NCBI taxonomy): Eukaryota > Fungi > Ascomycota > Sordariomycetes > Hypocreales > Nectriaceae > Fusarium > Fusarium albosuccineum. The sequence goes on along the minus strand of JAADYS010000739.1, from coordinate 74,703 downwards.
GAGTCGAAGATTCTCTCCCTGCTTCAGGTGCAACAGCTCCCGCCCCGGCCCCTACCACAGCTGCAGCTGCCTCGAATTCAGCTTCAGTAGTACCGCAGCTCCCCCTCAACACCATAAGCGGCGCTCTGGCCGTTCCTCCGGCTATAACTGCTCTGGTGGTCGCCAATATTCCCTCGACCGGCGCAACGGAATGGCTAACAGGCCCCGACAGTGAGCACCCCTAAATCCCTACACCACGAACTCAGGCTTATGCTGACACGGAACCTCAAAGATTCTTTCTATATATACATATATACTAGACGGGCCCGGAGCTCAACCAGCTCGCATCACTCGAACAGCAGGATCTGAGCTGGCCTGAAATTGCAGCAAGACTTTTCTTTTCTTATCAACGCAGGCCTCTATCACTAATCCATCGCTACCAGCGCCGCCTGACTCGATCGGCGGAATCCGTCAAGTAAACATACCACAAGAGGCTTGAGCATCATGCTGCTGTGATTTGCCTACGTTGTCAAAAAGATGACACGACACGGTCAACGATGAGACGATAACAGCCGAGCATTGAAAGCCCTGAAAATAGATCGACATATCAACAGTGGATTTTGAACTGGTTTGAAAAATTACAGGCGGCAAGCGCAGAACGAGGCCAAGCGAGATGGTATCAATGACCTTCGATGCCAGATCTGCGTTGCAATTTTCCTGCTAGACATTAACGTCGCGAGCTACTCAATTGCTAAACACTTTGCGCCTATCAAGACGCCGCACAAGTTTCTACATCCCTGGCTTAGAAAATACATATGATTATGGCTATGGAAGGTCAAGATGGCCAAGCTGTTGGTGGCCTGGTTGCTGATGTGAAAGACACTTCTGACAAGGCCGCTGGTAAACAGGCCGATAGAGGACAGAGCAGAAGGGCTAGAATCGGGATCAGCATAGATGGAGGTAATTATATAGAATAAAACAAATTTAAGAGTCCTTGCTAGAGTTCTCAATGCCACAGACACACCATTATGAGGAGTTCATCTGACGAGGAAGACCTTCTGCCCTGACCTTGGCGACGGGCCCGAATGCATTGTCCGAGGCGCTGTCAATAAGCACCCTAGCTAGTGAGCGTCTAAAGTTGAACCTCGGAGCAAATTATTAGTTTTGGGTTATGTGTTGCTAGACTACGTTTGATGCCGACGAACAAGATGCTCCTTCTTACCTACCATGTGAGGCGAGTCTGTTCTCCGCGACCATTGCCGGGGAAGCAGGAACTCCAGTCATCGTGTTAGTCCATGTAGTAGGCCTTGAATGCTTCAAAATGGCCCTTTAAGACAATTTAGAAGGTTTAATTTGAGAGAAGAAGCACTGGGCTATCGTGAAGCCATTCCAAGCGCAACGTGCCACATCGTCACCACCGCTCAGAAGAATACAGTGCCTGTTTGGCAGATTAGGACCACTAGCCTTTGGCACGGAGTTGGAATAGCCAAATACCTCGTCACATATTCAAACCTCCTGGTACTATTCGTCAGACTCGCGACTCATCTTGACACGTCTTCCCCAATCCTACGGCCCATACTAGCCCACGAACGACGCGCCGCGGATCGGCGCAGTGCATGCCCAACATGCCACCGAAGCCGAAGACTACCAAGACTACCAAGTACCCGACACTTGACTACAAAAGCCTACGAAGACTCGAAGATGAGCCTGGCTCTGACCTACACAACAACAACGAGGACCAGGGTCTGTGAGCTCGTGTACTCTGATGGTCTGAGAGCGTGTGAGGTCTCATGAGGATTGTGGTGGAACAGAAATGGGATGTAACAAAAGGATAAGACCGAATTAACCGATCATTTTGGTTTTGTCGGTGACCGTGGTTGCGGTAGAGGATTCACGAAGGAGTGTTTGTCTGGAGTACGGTTTTGCTGGCAAAACACCACAAATTGCTTCACGATGTATCCCACGATGTCCAAAATACCAACACCCACCCAAAATACAAACCTGATGCATTTGCATTTTAGAATGATGGATTTGTTTAATAGATGGGAAACAGTAGTGGGTTACTGCAAACAAAAACTGGTGAGTGTTCTGTCTGCCATAAATTTCTGCCAGTGCCTGCCAGCTGCACCAGGCAGATTCTCTTATTCTCCCCCCATTCCAATTCTGCTCCTCGATTCTCATCAAAACATCATTCGAATCAAGCTTTGCCCGACTCCTCCGCACGCTTGACCTAGCCGCCTCATCATGTCTGATCGCCCTCTGGCTAGTTGGGAGGAGAAGGCGCTGGCCAAAGGCCGGCGCCCCCTCCCCAGATACCCTGGGGACGTGCCTCCCATTCCCGCTGCCCCTGCCCTGTCGACCCAGAACGATGTTGTCCCCATTCCAACAGACGCCTCCGCTGCCAGTGAGGATAACCGTGGTGGAGCTGAACGAGTTCCCGCTTCTGCCCCAGCAGCAGATACTTCCACCAGTGGCCCTTCCTCAAGCACCGCCGCTGCTACTGACGCTGCCTCTACTCTTCCCGCCTCAAACCCTACCATTGGTGTCTCTTCAACCTCGACCTCGACCGCGTCGGCCTCAACTACTACTGGTCCTGGTTCCGCCGGTGGTGCTGTCGCTGCCGCTGTTGTAAGTTGAGAACAGTCTTCTTCTATTTGCTGAATACATACTGATCGAACCGTCATTTCGTTAGGCCACACCCTCGACATATAGATATTGGTCTATTGCAGACCTGAGACGGCTGATTGACCTCAAAGGCCAAGGTCTCACTTGGACTGGCATCCAGGTAGGCTTTCACCGTATCTGATTCATCACCCTTCGACTAACTCTTGCTCTCTTTAGGTCCACTTTCCCGACCGCACCGTCGAATCCCTCAGACAAACTTGGCACAAACGCCGAGGCCGTGTCGAAGCAATGATTGCCAGGGAGGCTGCAGAAGCTGCGGCTGCGGCTGCGGGTACCGCCCCTGTTCCTACTCCTACTCCCACTCCGACTCTTGCACCCGGCAACGGTCAGTCATCCGCCGCTGGGGACGCCGCTGCAGTTGCTGGTACTGGACAAGGAGGTGTTGCCTCTGCTGCCGATGCCACCCCCGCTCAGGGTACTGCTCCCTCCGGGGATGCTCACACTACTGGAGATTCTGCTGTCGCGGGGAATGCTGCGGCGTCTGGAGAGACTGCTGCTACTGAGGGCGAGGAAACATCTGGTGCGGAAGACGAGGAGGGGCCTGCTGATGCGAGTCAGGGGGATGAAGTGGACGGCACTTAAACTTGACATTCACCCACGAAGATCCTTGGAAGAATAACGTTCTCGTCAGGCGTTCGGAGGGGAAAAAGCCTCCGCCTAATACGGATATATAGACGGTTTTCCCAGATGGGGTAAGCAGATACTTTGTTTCGAACCACGCCCTGTTAGGTATTAATGAAACTCTTACTTTCTGGACCTCGATTACAACCCAACCAATCTAGCCTTGGTCCATCTTTGAAGTAGCTGCATCCGCTGCCAACCACAATACTCCTGTGAGATGAGACTACCCCGTCTGTTGAATGTAGATATTGAACGTTGGTGATGTACAGACCGTTGTAGGGCTGATCTGCTTTCAGCCTAGCCGTCTAGTCAGTCTCGCTGGCTTCTTCGATAGGAAAGATCGACTTTGGGAGATGCGTTTGGTATTTGAATTAACAAGGCATCGCTGTCTTGCCAAGACGGTAGTTGGTTGTGGAATTGGCATCGTTTATCACGTATGTCACCTTTGCGTGTGTGAATCAAGAAGCGCAGTCAACGTCGCTCGATTTGTGCCCCTAATCAAATGCCAGATAGAAGGCCGTCCGTCAACGTCGTCGCTTGAGAGCTTCCTGCCAGTAAGAATCTCGCCTCGCTGTCTTCCGAATCTGGGAGCTCCATGTCCTCAGAGGACAGAGGGAGTTCCTCGTCCGGAGGTGTCATCACGACATTCTCCTCCTCGTTGGAGGAACTGACCCAGATGGCGCCACAAAAACAACTCCCCACCAAACACCAGTATCAAGCCCACCAGGGCAAAGCCATAGGCCCAATGGCCGCCGTGGTCGACGGCCAGCAACACTACCCCGACAAGGCCCAGGGTCACCGCGAGACAAAAAACAAAAGGCAAAACGACCTCCAACACCCGTTCCTACCGGGCGTGGTACGCGGAGGGCGTCCCCCGACCCCTTCTCGCGTAACTAATGGCACATTGTGGAGCGCAAACGTGGGAGGGCGGAAGGGCGGGAGGGGAACCGAGGCGGCCGCATCTTGTGCCTTAGAGGCATCCCATGCCTGATATATCATTAGTTCCATGGATAGATGAGAGTGCGGGAGACGAGAGCAAAACTTACAAGATGGGCGGCGATACTGTAATGCTGGCGAGCCCGGTGCTTGCCATGGAGCCCTTTCGTGCCCAGGCATCCCATCTCGGTGACAAGACACCGTCCTTCTGCCTCACTCTTAATGAGGCGAACTACATAAGTTAGTAAAATTTCATGTCATAAATTCAGTAAAAGGAAGTGTACTTACGCGGCGTTGGAGGGCGGGCCGGGATACCATGCATGATGGTCCTAACTTCAGCCGTCGTCTCTGTCATGGTTGGCAGAGGGGGGGAGTCCGAGGGCATTCCCAGCCCGAAAAAGAAAACGGACCGTCCTCAGTCGACCAAGTGCTGTTTTTATGATGGCTGCCGCTTTCGGGCTTGATAAAACTTGGTGGGTAACATCGGAGGTGGAATGAGAGGAGGTTGTGGTGATGATGAAGGAAGTTGAAGTGCCCAAGCGCATCGGGGCGGGGCGATCCGCTCTTGAGGTGGCTGTGGCTTGTGCCGTGTGTGGCTAAACGAGGGAAGGACGCCTCAGGCAGGCCAACCATGGTCAGAAAATATGGTAATAATAGGATGAGTCCTTATGCCATAGTTAGGCTAAACTGAGGCTTATTCTACAAAATCTTAATACTATGTTATAGCTAATACTTTATGTATTTTTATAATAGTATCTTCTGGCCCTTAGCCTAATAGTGGTCTAAGAGTAATAGCTGTGTTATGATAGTAGTCGTGTTTTTTTGGATATCCACGGGGCAGCTTATCGTAAACAAACAGGAAAGGGGGGAAGGTGCGGTGCAGGAGCAAGCCTCCCTCCATCATGGGTCAATCGGATTGGCCTGGCTGCTATGAGCGGCAACCTCTTCTAGCAGGACCAAACAAACAGAAGAATGGTCCATTCTGGGTTGATTACATTGGCCGTGATCAGTGACTAGGCGAGAGAATAAAAATGACTGCTCGTGAACGATTACTATTGGGAAAAAGAATGACCAAGAGAGAGAGAGAGAGAGAGAGAGAGAGAGGAGTGTGTGTGTGTTGTGTGTGCTGAGCAGCTAGATTGGAGCAGAAGGTCTATTTATCTCTGATCTAGAGGCCAAGGTGTTATCTTGGATAAGGTTGATGAGGTAAGATGGCGACTCTTCTGGCGATACAGCCAGAGAGGCAATTTGTTTAAGGTTATTGTGTTGTATAGCATTGGGCCGATTTAAAATGCCATTTTGTGTATTTAAAGTGTTCTTTTGCTGGATGAGTTACTCTCTTATATCTAAGAGTGTGAGAGAGACAAAAACTAAAAAGAATGACCAAAAGGCCTGAGATGAGGGATGCTGATGTCCGATAGAACAGTGTAAATACCTAGTTGATGCTGAGAACGCCGACTTCTGGGCCTGGCCTGTTGCCGTCAATGTCGAGAAGCTCAAGTGCCCTCAATCAATTTGAGTATGATATATGGGACTCTATCGAAGGTGCCGAGGTTGTCCTTCAGCGACTGCAGAAGTCTGCACGAACCATCATCTACAACGCCTCTTACTACGGTGATCATCTCGAAATCACCTTTTACTCAACGCTTGCCCGCCCCGTGGGTGGGCGAATCGCCCTACTCCCAGTGGTGCTGGGAACGAGCAGGCGTATGACTAGCATGAGAACGATGAGGATGAGGATCATTATGGCGAGTGCTGGGGTTCTTCTATGAGTGAGGAAAGCTCTGATGATGATACCGATTAGAGAACCGGAAACAGTCGTTCTCAGCACGTCATAGAATGCATATAACGACGCGGCAGCTCACAACATCGTGGTTCTTTCTCTGAGAATATCGGTGAAAGCCTTATTATTTTCCCCATAAAATGTCTGACCTTTGCTCACGTCTGCTGAAGTAGTCAAAATGGCGTTTTCTTGTTTTAGGTTTAGAGATCCGTACATATGGATAATGGCAACTTCCTCATACCTGGCAGTACTCTTAACTTACCCATGCTTTGGTCCGGTGACCCAGAGTGTTCACGAGTCTCCCATGAGATCCCACCACCCACGACACTGCCCCCAAAACTCTCCCTCAAAGGCGGGAACAGCTGCGTACCGACTTACGCGAGGAGATGCAACACGGACTCGAACAGCAGCAGAAGGAGTTCGAGCGACAGCTTTCTACGCTCCGCGGCCAACTACTGCGTGGTAGCGTTTTCTAACGACACTGCGACAGCGCGGAAGGTGACGGAAAACGATGCATGGCGCACGGTGGCAGACTAAACTGGCGCAGGACGAGAATGGGGGATGCGAAAAGGTGTAGAACGGACGAAAGCTTAGAACAGGGATATTTTGGAAGCATGTATCTAGCTATACGACGAGTACATTGTCTCTAGTAGACGGCCTCTGTTGGAGTGTCATTTGTTGTTGGTGTGTTCGGTCTTGTAATTGTAAAATGTTGTATCAATGCTCCGACAGGCCTAAAAAGCTCCTGCATGTAACTACCTTATACTAGCGGTAGTTCTGATCAAATGCTTCCGTAAGGCGTGAAAAGTTTCCCGTCGAGGCAACCAACCGGGTAATTCCATGTCACGACTTCCTTTGGTTGCTGCTGTCTGTACTTGGTGTTCATAGGAATAAGACACAAGGCAAGACTTACGTATTGGATCCAGGTCAAGATAGCCGGAAGGATACTGTATCAGAGCCTGGGGTAGGAGTACCCCCTTCATGTTTACTAAGTCTTGTGTGCTAAAATGTCCTCTGTACTTGAAGCGTCACCAGTATTCCTAGAGGCGCTGAACTGAACCTGATACTCATCCGTGACAACTATATCACGGCCAGAGCTTTCACCAGGAGGCTGCTGTGAACGCCCTACGCTGTGTAGCTGATACCCGTGGCTTACTTTGTCGCCCCTCCACCGCTTGTAACTGTGGCTGTTGTCGCCCTGCTCAGGGTAAGATTTGGGTTGGCTCGTTCCAGTGACAAATCTGGCAAGCCAGGGGATATGCTTGCGAATAAATGGCTTCAGATGGGCGAGGCATTGGCAGATAATACCGGTGTTCATTTCGATGCAGCTCCAGAGAGAAGCAGAAGCTTGCGTCCAGGTGACGTCGGGGTTGTCTTTCATCTTCTGCACGTAGCCGAGTCGGATACATGAAACAATTACGACCCTGTTTATCGACGCATTAGCAACATCTAGCACTATGGGTCATAATAGTTGGGGAGATATCAAGATACTCACGCGGAGCCAAGGGCGAGGAGAAGACCGACGGTTATCCTCTGCTTCAGGGGCATGTTCAGGCGGTGGATCAGGGGGATCGGGAGGATGATGACTATGGCGTCGCTGACGATGTTGAGGACCGCTTGGGATATGGTGAGGTTGACGACGCAGGTCGCAGTTCCCGCTTTTTGGGGATGGCAGGGCCCGGCCAACAGTATCGTGAAGACGAGGGTGTAGATGACGAGACCGGCGGCGGTAGCGTAGAGGCAGAAACGGAAGGCCGTGTTGGGGATGAGGCGGTGGTAAAGCACCAGAATAGCCAACTTCGCAAGTGTAGGAGGCCAAACGTATGTGAGGCCGAGCACTAGGAGAAGCTATATGGTGGATTAGTATGTGGTCAATCGAGGATGTGCAAACTTGTAACTTACGCTCAGGTACCCTACGAGATCCGTCGCGCGGACATCCCAAAGATGTTTGCCGAAGCCAGATGGAAGTGCTGCATGACTCGTCAGTTCCTGCTGCCATTGATGTCCTGGGCCATTTGGTCGCCAAGGGTTTTCCTCGAGAACCACGTAACGTACCGAGTATTACGCCTATGAAGAAGGCCAAAGATCCAGCCCAGGCCAACAAGATGAGGGCTACCGCCATGGTTAGTAATACTGTCAATTAACCTCAAAAGATGACTCACGTATGTCCCAGTCCAGCTTACGGACGATGGCAGCAGCGCTGTAGAGACGCAGCGCCAAAACGACGCTGGCGATGGCGAAAGTGCACGCGTAAACGACAACGACGGTCTGCTGGAGAGAAGTACGGCCGTCAAAGTCGGGCGTCACGCCGTCGGGCGGAGGCATCGCACCGACATCCTGCGACATGTTGACGATGTCGTCGGGCTTTGGGCGAGCAAGAGTGTAGCGCGCTGGGTTGCGTGATTGACGTGGGCTCCGTCAACCAAGAGAGGGCATCTTGGTGGATAAATGGCATGCGACAGCTGTAACCAACAGGTCCAGGGTCAATGCCCAGCCTCAGACGATGGAGCAGCAGACAAAAGGAGATTATGAACAGACTTGGCACCACCCCTGTGCCCACAAATCCGTCGTATCAGCACTAATACGGCACCCAGTCCTAAGAATTTGGCCGCCATGAATGTCGATCTGCGTTTGAGGCTGAAGCAGCCCACGGATATAAAGGAAAAACAGTGGCAATCTTGCTACATCGAGTTACCAGCGGGCTGGCGAAGGATCATTCGTGGTGCGACGCTAACACGAGGTGTGTTGTCTCACAACAAGTAGAGATGAAGGGAGCTGGGGTTATGTGCACTGTTGCGATCTTCTAATCACTGACTAATTTACGTAGCTATCGGCCGATCCCTCTGCTGGAACGCATCCGGAGCCTCGGAATTGTGGCGGAACTCGATTCCGGGGCGTTGGAGAGATGGTGAGGATCACGTGAAGCTACAGGTCGAGAGCTAGCGGACACTAGAACGAAGGGACTAACAGAGTCATGTTACATGGTGCCTTTGTCGGGGAGGCGCACCCGCGCTCTGTTATGATAGCCGAGGCTATGGGCATATGTTCATTGATGTTAAACTGAGCATGGGCGTTGGCGGCTTAATCCCCCACGACAATGCCAAAGACTCCTTTTCTTATGAGCTTATGAACAGAGTTATGCTTCGGTAGTCAAGTCTTGTCACTTGTTCGGCCCACCTTGGTCCTTGGAGGCCGCGTCGGCCGTTGAACGGCTATTGAACGGTTAAGACCGCTCCCGTGAGCGGCCGCGAATCTTGATGGTTTAGCTTCTGGGAGAACTACGGGACAAGGCTGCACTAGGGGAAGAGCTTCAGCGGCCGGCATTGGAATACCCGGGAATAGTCTCGGTTTGGAATAGTGTTTTTGCCAAGGGCAAGGTTGAAGACTCGGGCATTTCAGCTTCTGATTGGCCTCGGGGTCTTAACAACCCCGAGAGTCGGAGCTTCCGCCCTACGCCCCACGCCTTACGGCCGCTCTCTACTCTTGAGCCCAAAGATAGGCAGAGAAATGCTCAGTTTGTGGAAGGTAAGAACTCATTGACAATTGAAACATACGACAGTATCCCGCAAAAACCGTACTAGTAAGTAGCTTGCTCTACGCAACTCTCTTCTTTTCTTATTTGACTCGCCCAGAAGTTGATTGGAAGCACCCCTACCCCTTCGGGTGTCAACTGGCTTGTGGGGCGAACACCAACAAATAAAAAGCCAGCGATAAACAAGGACTTGATAAGAGACCTGAAATGTAACGAATATACTTAGGAGGCCCTTATCTGAGGTCGCAATTTCTTGTATCCCTGCGATAGATGATGTATCTTGTAACTTGTGGGGAGAAGAAACCGCCCCACAAGCCAGTTGACACCCGAAGGGACAGTGCTAGTGCAGTCGTCTTGGCATAAAACTCTAAAGAGTGGACCTCGCCTTTCTTTGTTTCAACCCCGGAACGGACCCCGGAAACCAACCCCTGGGGACCTGTGTCCTCTCCTCCATCACATCATGTCTTACGACAATTATCGTGTTGATCCGAGAGTACTGTAAAGTACATGGCTCTCGGATTCGTACTCTTTCTGACATGTAAGAAACGGGTAGGTAGGTGATGGACTGTGGATATGGTAGTCGTCGAAGAGTTGACAGAATGTTCATGAGTCTCGCCGAAACGTAGTTGGTGGCCGGAGACGAACATCGGTTGACATTGGTTCTCAATTCTCTACCAATATGCTCTTTAAGGGTCTTGAACAGAGGCACTTGTGGAGCACATCATTAATTTCGATGCAGGTACAGGAAAGCATGGTGGTGCCACCTGAATGTATGGATGCTGTAGATAATTGGAGCGGGGTTGGCCAAGATGCATTAGTCTTTGCTTGAATGCCCAATGGAATACTGTATCGCTAAGCAACTTCATGTTGCTTGAATCCCTGAAATATCTTCGTATCCGAAAGCGAACGCTGATGCATCTTGGCTCTATTCTGGTCAAGCAGGGCCTCCCTGTCATAAGGTGGGGCCCCCCGTTTCCCGTGTTACATCGGCCGGGGGCATGACTCGAGATGCTGAGTTGACTCGGTGCGCGTTGACTCGGTGCGTCAGTATGGCTCCCTGTTTTCCTTCTGTTTGGAGTGTGGGAGTCTGCTTCCTATGTAGGTATCGTGTTGGACCAATTTGAGTTTCGCCCACTTGCGGGGCTCGTGTTAAGGTTTTTAACTGGGTAGCTATTAATGGAGATATATATCAACGAGCGCATTACGATGAATAGTCGTTGATAGACCACTTTCCTCCGTGACTATTTACTTCTCAAGTCCCTCCAGCAGCTCAATGCTCTTATGGTCCACGATCGCCGCGCAGTGACGAGCCGTCATCGTATCTACAATATCGCGACTCTGCATCATCGGTCCAGCAAGTGCCCACGCGAAGCCATGGAATGTGTGCTTCCTGTATTCCTCCCAGACGTCTTCTCTCTCCAGCTTAGGTCCCCCGGCCTTGTGCAGAGCTTTCAGATACGCTTCCACGAGTTCCTTCTCGTGGTTTCGGCGATCCTCAATCGACAGCGAACCGATGATAAAGTAAGAAACATCGTGCATGGCAGAAGTGCCGTGAATGACCTGCCAGTCCAGGAACCCAGGTTCTCCGGAGGGCGAGATAAATGTGTTGCCGATGTGTGCATCTCCATGGGCGAGGCAATTCAGGGTTGAGTTTTCTGGCTTCCAAAGGAGATTGAACGCTGCAGAGATCCTCTCACGATCAACCAGGTGATCCGGTACGGCAGGTTTGGCATCTCCATCGAATCGCTTGCTCCATTCCCCGGGGGTCACTAGGCCTACGACGGCTTCTCTGAGAGATACGGTCTTGCTGGCCCATGGAAAGTCCTCAAGCTTTTGACCCCAAGTGTTGCCGTGTAGTGTAGCAAGCTGCTCTACACCTATTTGAACCCGATCAACAGGCCAGGCCTCGAGGGGGTTTCCGAATGTGTACCCGCGAGACTTGAGGTCGGCCATGACCACGATGCCTTGCCCATTGACAGTATCCGTGCCGCAGTAAATTGCGGGAGGGAGAGGGATCTTGATGGTCGGGCCGAGGTAATAGTAAAACTCGGCCTCTAGCCGGTAGATGGCATACATGAAGGACAGGGTGGTCATCAAAGTCGGGTTGAAGCCACCCTTGACACAAACTCGGATTGGCGCATCGGCAGAGTCCTCAAAGGTCAACTCAACGATGATCTTGGATGCCGTGCCATGGATAGCCTCGGCAATGGTAGCCTCCTTGACCGGCTTGCCCAGGACTTTGGTGAACCAGGCGGCAGTGAGTTCTTCTGGGGCGAGAGGCAGGGGTTCGCTCGATTTCATCGCCCCCTTGACTGCGGTAGAAACACCGTTGGTAGTAGTGGTTGCCATTTTGGGTTCTTGAGGGCTCTTTGCGGAAACTGGGTCTGTGTCCAAGTGAATAAGGATATAGCTCACATGGGTTGTACCGTGGACGCATCCGCTTGACTTATGTACAGCGAGCTACCCCTGCAACCGGGCTGTCGGGGACAAGAGGTGCCCGCCCTACCTAGCATGCAGGCCAAGAGATACATGGCGCCGCTCTTCATAGGGGAGAGGCTGGCCCTCGGTGTCTTGACCTGCGTGCCTGAGCATCTTCTGATTTAGCTTTTCTTGCCGCAGACAGAGACGTCAGGGATGTATGTTGGGTTGCGCCCGCGGGGCATGTTAGTCAGTCCCAGGATTCAAGGGTCTGCAGACGCCCAGGGGTTCAGCAACTCTGCCGCCACTGACCGACTCAAATTGTCCATTTCGAGCAAGCTTAACGCCGCTATGGTGGAGCCTTGTCTTGGACCCTGGCCTGATTTCAACCCACCCCTCTCAACCCTCGCATCACGTTTCTTTTAGGCGCAAGTCTTGGTGCCCACGTACGCTAGGATCAACAAGCATGGCCTCGCTTGTTCACTGGCCAAGAGAGCTCTTGCTTTTGACGCTAGAGCTGCTCTCTACCGCCGACCTGTCTTCTGTGAGCATGGCCAACAAATACTTGCGAAACGTCGCAGAGCCAATTCTTTACGCCCAAGTTGACCTACCATGGGGCAAGACAAACCCGGAAAGGCCCCCTATTGTCTTGCTGCTACGGACAATCCTCGACTGTCCTAAAGTGGCTGACTTAATCCATCGAATGTCCCTGCTTGGAGATGACCTGTACGCAAGGCCTCCTAGAATGTACCCAAGTCCTCCTCTTGTCGACACCACGCTCCTCCAGATAGACAAGGCCGAAGACATGATCAGACGAGCCAAACTTGCATATGCTGAGAGCTGGATTAAAGCAGTCCGGGACGGGTCTATGGACGCTGTAGTATGCCTCTTGCTACTCCAACTATCGAGGCTGAGGTTCCTCCATGTTCAAGTCAATTTCACCATGGTCAACAAAATCCTGGGAATGATACTTAGGGCTGCTCTTTTTGAGCCATCACGCCACCAACTACCCACGTATGAACATTTGAGCGAGGTCGACTTTTCTCAATGGCCCCGGGAACGGCAACCAAAAGGTTACAAGAACACCCAGGATGTTCTCCCTTTTGTCTATCTCCCTCATATCCGAGACTTGTCGATCGGGATTGATGATACCAACAAATTCAACTGGCCGTCTCACCCACCCACGTCCTCATCTATACAGTCGCTAAGAGTGTCTAAACTGAGGGAGAAGCCGCTGGGGACGTTCCTGTCGGGGTTCACGGGCCTTAAGAAGTTACAGTACGATTGGGGGTGCCAGCCTATAGTTGAAGTGACCCAGGACCCCGACCTCCATCTTGACAAGATGGCGTCGGCAGTAGCCAACTGGGCGGCACGTTGGAAGAGTTGATCATCACACTTGATCGCAAGCTCGATGGATCACACGCTAACCGCAATCGCCGTCGCATGAATATCCATGGCTCTCCGGGCGCTCTGACTGGCTTGTGTAAACTACGCCGGCTCTCGATACCTTGGGTTCTTCTGATGGATCACCTAACTTTAGGAAATTTGAGAGACGTCATCCCCAAGCATCTCGACAGCCTCACATTGACAGACGATATACCTCACCGATGTTGGCGGCATGGGCAGCCTCAGACGATCATAGTTGATAAAGTCGAAGTAGAGTTGGAGTATAGGCAGATGGTCTCGTCTAATCTCCGCCATATCTCCCTGCAACTTGCCGCTTTCGATGTTCCACCGGATACGGAGGTAGGAAACAGGCTGCAGTTGAAGGCAGCCCAGGCTTCTATCGAGTTGGTTTGGCCTTCACGTGAGATGCTAGGGTCTCCCTCACCTCAGTCGTAGGGGTATAACACATAATAGAATTGCATGCAGTGACAATAGCATCATCTGTCACGACACATTACAAAGACAACTCTATGTTTGGGCGTTGCTACAAGCAAGCTCCGAGTAGTTCATCTAGCCGACTGAACCCCCATGGCGTCTTGCCCTTTGTCAAGCTCAACGGTCGCCAGAGGGCTTATTCTCGTTGTGGAAACGTCTTATCATGCCATCTTCCGAGTAATCCGTACTCGCAAAGTATCAAATGCTGTAATCTCGAGGTTAATTAGGTGGAGTACAAGCCGTGTGTGCATAAGATCCCTGTCTGCATAGCAGCCCTATGAGGCAATTGGCGCGGAACACCACGCTGTGTAACCAACTATGTGTGCTACGCTACATGCCTAGAAGATAGCGCAATATCCAGCTCGATTAGGTGCTGACAGCTTCGACAGTGGGTAGCCTGGTGCATACTGCATATGTATTGTTCAAGGCTGTACTGGGGCGATACGAATTAGTAGATGCATTGCGACTATGTAGTCCAGGGACAGGGATCGCGCATCTTGGACAAACTTTGCCCTAAAATCTCCTGATTGTTTGTCTTGGATATGCACCTGTAGGGTTATGCCAAGCACTTCAGATGATTCGCTGCGTAATGTTCAACGGTAGAAGATGACTGGGTGAACTCAGAATTATAGCCGGACAGGCTATTTACAAGCCATACGACCTGTCTTTACCCACATACTTTACACTATATTTCCCAATAGCTCATCGTTTTAAGACGGATACCCATGTATGTCTAACCAAGTGCCGACTGCTTAGTCCATATGGGGCTGTTGAAATATATGACTCAACAAGGTTTCTGGAGGTAACCCGATTTTTGCTTTTAACAGGCTCACCGGTCGCAATTACGACCAGGTTAAGCGTGGCATCATAACAGAAGGTGTGGAAATCTCAAAGGTCGGTATCCGCTGCCTAGAGCTATAGAATAACACTTGGTAACATTGTATGGCAATATAGTTCTAGTTCAACGGCTGAACAAGGTCTGGATAACTGGTAACAGAGGGTTAGCGTCTTGAACTGTGAGGCGTGATATGCCCTGTCGAGAGAGAGACGAAGCCCAACAGCACCAAGCCCTGTAGCAAACGTGACAGCAGCTACTAGAAATCTTAGAGCGATGGCCAGTTCCCCGTCGAAAGTTAGCCGTTCCAGACTTTTAGGTAGACCTGGGCACAAGCAGTGGGAGGTGGTATAAGTGAGAAGTCAGTCTATAGATGGCCTCACGCTTGCTAGATGGACTCTATGAAATGAGCTCCTAATCTTCTGGAGTCTATATCTTACTCTTCTCAAAGTTTTTCCCTCCTCTCTCCGATTTCTGACCGAAATAGACCTTCTGGGCAGCTGCTTGATCTGCCGGACTAACGGAAGATTGCCGCAACGCAATAGGCTGTCAGGCTATAATTGAGGGCCTGCAGGGTTTATTTAAAGTGTATAAAGGTAAATTCCTCGTATCGGCACTCAGGTCTGTTCTTAAACCTGATTTTCGAAAGGAGGCTTGCATACGTTGGTGTAGTTTGTCAAAGTGCTAATTATGAGCCAATGGCTCCACACCATTTGACAACGCAATAGCTTGGGCTTAACCGAGAAGCCAGTAGACTGAATAGATTGGGGCTATGGTGTTTGAAAACGCGTTCCAGGCCTCAAAAGCAACTCACTACGCCGTCCCTACCTATATCAAGCGTCCTTTGCTCACCACCTTGAAACCCACCTTATCTCTATTACGAACAGACAATCCTGCAGATCCGACATCATGGCATGGCCGAGAAATAACAACTGGACCAAGTTCCAGGGGTCGATGATGGGTGTCGCAAATGCGATGCCTGCAACCCTCGTGATGGGAAGATGGGCAAGCTGTTTGACATAGCACTCACTCGCGAGTACTGCTCATCCCGCGCATCTCTCAACAGATCTGACGCAGCATTGTCAATTACTCGAGCGCTTGGGTCATTGGCATGTCTTCCCATCCAAGTCCTTTTTACGGAAGTACAAGTCTAATAAACGGACATGGCCAGGACCAAAGAAATCCGACGGTGTAATACCTCTACAGACCCGCGCCGACTACCACCAAGAGCGGATGACCAAGGCGGCCAACAAGCTCGATAAGGCCGAACGAGAAATGATTCGCAGGGGAGCCGAAGCCCCGCCGGCCTATGGGGGCTTTCGGGGAGCTCGTGATGTTGCATTTGGAGTCCGTGAAGGTATATCGAAAGGGGGACTGGTCCAACAGGTAAGGGAATGGACCAAGGGTGCCTGAACATAGCGCGAATGTAGCCACTGAACCAGGTGATATGGGCTTCAATTAAACGTTGAGCCCCTCAATAGTAGCCCCCTTGATGTAATCCTTCTGCTGCGCCAAAGCCTTCTCAATGGGTCCTCCCAGACCGTGATATTTGTCCACAACCTCTGCGCTACAGCCCGTGTAGCTATGTGAATGTACCGGCAGTGTCCCTAAGATGTTAATCTGGTCGATTGCTGGGTCATCAGGTGTGCGTTAGACTGAGCTATCAGCTAGTAGTTGAGCTTGATACGAAGGGCCTTGGGGGCTGGATCCATTGTTCGGCATGCATGGGTTAGAATGAGGCAGGCTTCTCGTCATTACGATATCTTGTACGTGCCGGGCAGTCGTCGAAGCCTAATGCCTCCCACCAATCCGATGACTTGCTAAAAAGTCAAGGCTAAACGAATGATTTGTTGTCGGCAAACCAGTGGTACAAGATGACTAGTTCAAGCTGTGCCGTACTTCCGCTAATAAAGGCCGCTTACTGTCTCGGGTCTCGTATAGCGGAGCAAAAGAAATCATAGTAGAGAGCTCTTTGACTCGTTCCACACACGTTGATTGGCGAAGTTCCTGTGAGGGCTCACTAGCAAGTCGCCGCTTACTCTTATACCGCGCAATGGGAAAAACAACCATTAAGGCGCTAAAACTTGACGAGAGGTGCATATAACCTTCTACCAGTAATCATGATGTTTCGCCGCTTACAAACATGGCAACTACGGCTGAACTTTCGTGTAACGAAGCCTTTCCATCTATTTGCTGCCAGGCTTATGAAAATGTCCTTGTGGGATGAAACTACCTTCCAGTTAGGGAATACTACCTTATGACTACAAAGGTGACGTGAAATAGGATACAAGGTAGAAACTGAATGGCTGCGATAATCTACCGACTTGTGCAAGCATCTCACGCTACAAGGTGGGCTCAGTATTCAGCTTGAGAGAGCGTAGTGGGAAACAAAAAAGTATTAAAGCCCGACGAATCGTCATGGAAGATATTGAGATAACTTTCATCTCCATCCACTTCAGTTATACACTAATTCAAACGAACCCCCAAACAGACATCCACAAACCCTCCAAGCCATCCCGTCTCAACATGAAGTCTCAATTCACTCAGCTTGCCATGTTTGCAGCTGCCTTTGTTGGCATGGGCCTATTCGAAGGCCTTCCTGTGGGCCATGCCATGCCCGCCACTGAGAAAACCCTCCATGCAAGGAACGTCGCTCTGCCAGATTTCGAGACTATCTATATCTCTAAAGTCACGGACCAGATCTTTGGCCAGGATGCTACGCACTATGACTACAGTACCATAGAGTCTGAGAAGGACCTCGCGATTGCTGCTTTGCACCAGTACGCAGCAGCTTATATAAATGGAGCAGCAAGCGGTGTTGCGGGTTACAACATCATCGTGACTTTGTCAATGCCACCATGGCTGGTCACATGCAGCAAGACTAGGCCAGAAACATGACTTGGCTCTGCGGCGAGCTCAACAACGACATGCTTCCTCAGGTGAGCGAGTGTGCCCACGTCGAGAAGCGTGTCAGGGCCGTTGGCCTCGAGAAACGGTCGAGGTTTAGATGGGCGAGCGACAGGAAAAACGTCCCTTCCAGATTCGGGATGCAGGCCCTTGCCTCATATTTTGGAAGCCTAGCCTGGAACACATTCTCCAAAAGCCCCAGAACCTACTGTCAGAGCGGGGCTTGTATCTCGTGGCAAAAACCTCTCGCCGGCTTCTGCGGTTCCTTTGCCCAGTTTATAGTTCGA
Source organism: Fusarium albosuccineum (assembly GCA_012931995.1). NCBI lineage: Eukaryota > Fungi > Ascomycota > Sordariomycetes > Hypocreales > Nectriaceae > Fusarium > Fusarium albosuccineum. Next base: position 56,839 of record JAADYS010000739.1, on the reverse strand, counting down.
GATGGCATACGCGATTAATTTCAACAAGAACAGCGCAGAGGCCTTTAAGACAGTTAGTGATGCTGCTATGTGTCTTAGCAATCGTGCGACCGGCTGCAAGTAGGGAAGGCATTTCTACATCTTCACCAGACACGGGTGGCCTCGGAGCTTTGGAAACCCGACGTACTTTTTCATAGAATAGCTAGTCTAGCAGACACCTTAAGCCAAATCCTTTCAATTGAACAACTATTCTTCCACCGCCACGCTTTCATAGCTTACCATGCGGAAGTTCATTGTTTGATACATTGAAGTCCAACAGTGGAAGATTCAACTCTGTACAGATTTTCCGGCGACATAAAAAGTTCAGCCGCTGCTTATTCCTTCCCACACTCAGAATTGTCAAACGTCCCGACATCGATGGTGCCAGTTAAAGTATTTATCTTTATAGTAGTCCCGTCTCCAATAGAGTTCGCTTGGTTATATGAGTATTGCACAAAGGTCGGGACATTACTGTTCTGCGTTCCGATGGTTCCGCTTGATCCCTTGTCTTGTGTAATGTAGTACTTGAACTCTACAATTGTGGGAAAAGCCTGGTAAAAAGTCATGGTAAAGTGGAATAGGTTGGACCCTTGGTATCTCCGAACAACCCACTCAAAGGTGGCTTGCTGGCCCATACTGCCTGTAGAGACTTCGTAAACAATGCTGTCTCCAAGGTTTCGAAAAATATATAGGTCGTCCCAGTAGGGCAAGTAAGATATCGCTGGAATATTACCACCGGGGAGTTGTTGATTGGTGAATGCGGACCCTCCAGTATAAAGTGATATTATTCCATTTGTGCTGACCCAAACGGTTGTTTGGTCAGTGCCACCAACAGTAAATGGCAAGACAACGCTCCTGAATTCATCGTCATGATTCGAACCGTCATTGAAAACCGGAGTTGGGTTCGCCAAGGCTACTGTTGTCAGTGGAGCTGTGTCACAGGTCGGGGTGGTAGATGTGGTGGTGGTAGTTGTGGTGTCACTAGTGGTAGTATCAGACTCTGTTGACGAAGTTGTTTCAGAAAAAGATGTTGATCCTGACGATGTGGTTTCTGAAGAGGATGTAGACTCGGACGATGTGGTTTCCGAAGATGATGTGAATTCTGACGACGTGGTGTCAGAATATGATGTAGACTTTGATGATGAAGAGTCTGTAGACGAAGCAGAAGATGTAGAGTCCGTGGACTGGTCAGTGCCTGAGGATGATGACTCAGAGGATGATGTGGTATCGGACGAAGTAGTGGTAGAATCAGTGGACTGATCAGAAGTGGACGATGAAGAGTCCATAGATGATGCAGAAGAGGTGGAATCCGTAGTTTGGTCAGAAGATGTAGAATCCGTCGATTCACTAGAAGAGGATGATGACTCGGTAGATGATGTAGCAATAGATGAAGACGATGATGTGACAGCGGACGAAGACGAGTCGGATGGCAGTGCATCGTACGAAGATGAATCTGTAGGTGATGTACCAAACGAGGAAGATGAGTCTGTTGAAGATGTGCCGGAGGAAGAAGATGAGTCAATAGACTGTGATGGTGTCGAGGAAGACGAATCTGCAAATGATGACCTGGGGGAAAGAGATGACTCTGAAGATGCCGTGCTAGATGAAGCTGGGGTAGTATCTAAGGTAAGAGAGGATGAAGGGCCGCTAGATGTTGATGAGGTTGTTTGGGACGATTCTCCAGATGATGTAGTAGAGGACTCAGAAGACTCTGGAGATGTAAACGACAATAGGGAAACTTCTGACAATGGACTTGTCGCCAAACCCGTTACTGATGACGCATCTGTAAATCCTGTATTGTCAAAAGACTGTGTGGTTTCAATTGCTTCAGTGGGAGAATCGGTCGATGCTGGGGGGGTTGTGGATGTAGATGAATCTGTAGGAGCTGCCGAAGGTAACTCTTGAGATGACTCGGAAGAGGGGTTCGATGTTTCTGCCCTTGTCAATGTTTCTGCCCCTGTCGATGTTTCTGCTCCTGTCGAGGTGGCCGTGATCGGTTCGTCGATAGCCGAAGTTTGAGTTGGCTGGCTACTGATTGAGTTTGATGAATCATCTCCGACTATTCGACCATTCTGGCATTGCTCGACTATTGAGACCAGTTAGCCAGGCACTGAGGGTATCCAAAAGATCTCCTTTACCTCCATAGACACGCAGCGAGATGGGAACACAGCCTGGTGGCGCTGATGCGAACATCATAAACACTTGTCCGCTATCAGGATCCTGGCAAAAGTCGGCCCGGCCATTGGGCAAGGCTGAATTCGAAAAGACAAGACTATCCTCAGAGGTAAGAAAGGTGTTTGTGATGGCGTCATCGGGCGGTGGCCCCTGACCGCTGAGCTGCTTGAAAGGTTCACCAGCGTAATAGACAGGGGTTCCTTGGTTGAAAAGCTGTCCTAAAGCTAGATTGAAGGTGGCGGCGTTGGTACAGATTTTAGCGTTGGCGACGCTTCCGCCGCTGATAAAGCCGCCCAGAGCTCTCTTTGACATGTCTCGTTTCTCGACTGTTGTTCTGGGGACGATGGATAAGATGATGGCCTGGCCGGATACCACCGCTGCAGAGATGGTAGTGGAGGTTTGACTGGAGGTTTGACTGGAGGTTACTACACTTGATAGAGAGAGGGAATTAGACTCCGTAACCGGTACAACTTGGCTGTCCGACAAGGTGGTGAGTGACTCGGACGGGAAAAGTAACTCGGAAGAGGGAAGCGGCTCGGAGAAGAGAGGTGACTCGGACGATAAGGACAACTCGGAAGGTAAAAGCGACTCGAAAGAGAAAGACGACTCGGGTTCTGGAGAGGGCGGTTGAGTAAGTTCCGAAGATTCTGAGTCTGTTGCGGTCAGAGCCGCAGTTGTGCGATTCCCGACCAGCGGAGGTAGTATTCCAGGTGCCAGCTGGGCGGTGGAAGAGTCTGGTTCTGCAGGTTCAACATCCTTGGTCTGGACAGGGGCGAGGTAACTCGATACGTAGGTAAAGCACCAAGAACCGTGAACGAGCTGGGCATCTCCAACTTGCTCAAGGGCAGCGGCAGCTTGGAGGATAGTTCCGGTAGCGAGAGTAAGGAGTGACCACTTCATGGCTGCGGCATGGAGCTTTGGTTGGCATCTCTACCTTGTTGGCAGGACGAGTGCTTAAGAAGTAATGGTGATAGACCATTTCGGATGTTGCACTCGAGTGCGGTTTCCGATAGGAACTCTGACAAGTTCTTTGACCATGATTGACCATCATCCTCAAGCCCTACCCTTGATGCGAAGATGCAAATAGATAGACTATGATGCTCTTAAGTTAACAAGGCCTTGAGCACCAACAGAGTCAAACGGTCGGTAACTGTAACTCGATGAACCGATTATTCGGATATAGCCCTTGGAATGGCCTTTTCCCCAGATAGACGCGTCAGACGCGTCCGCCGTTGGATCCAGCCAGCCACTTCCGATAGCCACATGCAGGGCAGAGCAGTTGCTTCCACCAACAGACAAATGCAATGCCGGCGTTGTATCTAGTCAGCCAAATCCGACAGCCACATTCAGGCAAGTGTATTCACTCCTCCTGCAACGAGTAAATGCTCCGCCCTGCATATGGCGTGTCGGCAGGGTAGGCCAAGGGCTGGAACGCAGACTCATCTCACTGTGTTCAGCCCTGCGGTCCAGAATTCTGCTACCGAGTGATGCGAACGGTCCCAGTGAACAGTTTCTTCCAACCTCTATATGCCGACGTATTTCCCGTCCTTGCATCTTGAACTGTTCTCGCGGGTTGTCGTTGATCTTCCAGTCACTCTTTCACCCTTTACACCGCATTCATTTCAAGTCACTCTTTTCTTTCTTGGTTTGTTTTACCTACCTAATCATTATGGGTCATCTTTCTTTAATCTTGGCTCTTTTTACGACCGCCAAAGTTGCTCTTGCAGCTCCCGATGCCCTCATTCTTACGTACCGAACGGCCACCATCACGCAATGTTTTGCAGCAGGTATCGGCGGAATGCCGTCCCTCAACGTGGGAGGCCCAACAGCTGTGATTGAGATGCCGGCCATTACGGGGGGTCCCGTCCCTATCCAAGTCGAGGCGCCAAGCTGTCAAGCTTGCGGGTGCAACACCTGTGTGCAAACCGTCACCTATGAGGCTACCTACGATTGCTTTTGCGCCCAGGGGCTCTGTCCACAGGTCTACGCCGTCACGGAGACATACAGAGGCATGACGGCTCCGCCTACCGTGGCCGAGACCGACATACCCTTTGGTTTCACTTGCGACGTCCAGACCTGCTACACGTGCGGCCCTACGCCCATCACGGCAACAATCACCCACCCGGTATCGGACAAGCCGTACATCACCAACTTCCCACAGCCACCTGCGCTAACTCCGGGTGTCAAGGCTGATGATGTAGTTCCGGCTTGGCGCGGCGATCCTGTACCTCCTATCCACGGCGATGTCCACTCTGCAGCTTGGGGTGATAACTACAGTCCTTCTCAAGATGGACAAGTCCCTGCTTCTCAGGGATTCCCGGTCTGGGATGATAGACCTCTGGTACCCGCTCCTGATCACGATTACACCCACCCTGTGACTGGGGATGATAGTCACATTCCCACTCAGGATGATGAACCCTCTTCTCCTCAGGATGATCAAACCTATTCTCCTCAGTATAATGGAGACGGAGTACCTTGGAATGACGACGATCTTCCGGCATGGAGCGATGATGCTACCCCGGCTCAAGATGATTACGATACTCCGACAAAGGATGATGATCAGCCCCCCTCTGGAAGCAATATCAATTCCCCTGTAAACCCAAGCTTCAACCCAGGCCCTGTGCCCGAGACTGCACCAACTGCCGCCGCCGATAGCGACTCCGATACGCGCCCAGAAGTAGTTCCTGAGCCGAACAACAAGGCCGGTCCCCCCGCAGATGACGAGTTCGTCAATTCACCCGCCAAGACAAGTTTGATATCAATGGTTGCGCCAATCGCCACTACCGGTGCCGACTCCAACCCCGAAGCGCATCCCGTATCGGTTCCTGGGACAGATCACCAGGCTGCTCCTGACGCTGGCGACCAGCACAAGCCAGCTCCAGACTCGGGCTATGATTCAAGTCCGTTCCCTTGTAAGTGAACCCGAATTTCTTAATGACGCCGTAAATAAGCATTGACCATACTAACACGAGTTTAGCACAGGGTTCAGACGATGCCCCCTTCGTCTACGTCACCAACTATGCCAGCAAACCTCAAATTCTCACCATGTGCTGCACCCTCCTTATTTTTATTATATGTTTAATTCCACTACTCTGATCGGATAATTGCGGAGGTTCTATTTCACTTTGTTTGCATCTCTATGCTATAATTATCATAGACATAATCTAGACAGGAGGCCATCTCCAAAAGTTGCCAACCGTTGTGAGACAATTATCCATCTCAGGTATTGGTCTGAAGGTGGGAGATTTCAGCATTTTGCGTAGGGTTGAGAACTCGGCGGGAGAGAAGACAACATAGTAAACGCCATCAATTTAACAAAATGAGCCAAGTCTTTACAAATAATAAAGAAACATTACAAGTAGGAATTTACGCTGCGTAATAGGTAAGTCCAACTCTGCCATGTCCTCAGATACATGCAGGCTGACGCTAGTCTTGTTTTCATTAAAATCCTGCTCGTCTTCCCAACTGCTGAATAACCGTCTATAACGTGTAGGCAAGATCCAGTACTCGTTCCAAGTGATTAGGGCAAGACCGCGGCGCACACCCTCGGGGGTTTGTTGATATCGACGGAGCCAACAATGAAACAAACCGCAACCATCAACACGTCCCCGACGCAATTGGAAAGATACATCGGGCAACAACATCAATATCGGATAGAACCAGCCTTCGGCTCCGATGTCCTGCAAGCTACATGCCACCCCATAGGGCTGACATGACAATTCCGAAAAGCACAGATGAGATAAAGCAAGCCGGGATAGGCGAGAATGTCGTGAGTGATAGGTGAAAGTGGCATGGGCAATCAAGTGCTTTGAGTCCCCGACGATAGTGGTACGCGTTTTGGAGACTCTGGTCCCAAAAGCTTGAGAGCCTGAAGTAAACCTAAGGGTACATCCTCGTCGTCATCATCTTCTGACGGGGGAGCCGTAGGGGTTTGTGGTGCCGACATGGGTTTCTTGTCAATGAGTATGTTGAAAGGCCGTGGCCCATCGCCTGTTGTTCTTGTCATTTTCGGGCGGTAGTTGAGCATGTGAGCTTGTTGCTTTCTCCTCTGCTGTCGGAGGCGCTTTGCTTCTTCGACGTCGTCTTCGTCGTAGTTGATGTGGTCGTCCTCATCGGGGCGACAGAGTCGCTGTTCAGCATCCTCCCGGTCTTTTTGTCTTTGGTAAGCCTCGAACTGGGCCGATGTCATGATCTTTCCCCGAGGACTCGGAGGTTTTGTTGTGTTATCGTCAATCTTTTTGGGGGATTCGAGGACTGGCGTGGGGGGTAGAGGAGGGACTTCGACGTCTAGGTTGAGGCGTCGGTAACGTCTTGATCTCGGTTGTGAACCGCCAGAACTCGTAGACTGTGTGTCTTCCTGAGGAGAAGTCGGCAAGACAACAATATCATCACTTATAAAGGGCCATCGAGGTGTGTGATCCCCGGTAGGCTTCGGTTTCGGTCCCTCGGCTGCAGTGCAATAGACTAACTGGCTGTCGAGATCTTGACTGTCCCAGGATCTCGCGTACGAATCGATTATGTCGACGTTGTCGTCGGTTTCATCCACCTCTAAAGTGATGCCGTTCTTTTCAAGGGGTGCCGGCGCAAGGTCGTCGTCGCCGCTTCGAGCCAGTCCAATGGGTTGCCCACTAGATCCGCGTTGCGTTCTAATTCCTAGTGCCCAAAATTCGAGGTCGAGGGGGCTCCTTCTATTAAGAGTAGATGCTGTGATATCCAGGCTTCGAGCTCCACGGTGCTCGGGTCGACTTGGATGCGTCTGACTCATGGCGTCGTCGTTGGTTATGCGTGCCGAACTGGAGGGATCTGGTTTTCGAGAAAGACATCTAGTCAACGGATACAAAGGAAATTGACTCCTGCAAGCTTGGAAGTGACAATGAAGGAGCAGAGTCTTGAGGCCATCGTGGCATTGGGAGCGTCTGCATGTCCAGCCATCCAGGGGCGATGTCTTGCTTAATGCGGTCTTTGCAGTCAGGAATGCCTCAATCTTAACTGGTATGAGAGTCTTGTGAAGTTGACCAACGTTTACAGAACTTTTTCGCCCCGATCCTCCCTTCATTCGCGGCTGTATCCGCCCGCGATAAGCCGTGACGGACTGTTGAATCCGGATCTGCGGGGGCTGAAACAAGCCATGTGAAGGGAGACTCACAATCTGGTCAAATGATTCGCCAATTCTAACACGTACTGCGTCACTTGCACAAATGATCCAATTATATGCGTTTCAACGAGATTGATAACCGAAACATGAGGGGCTGTACTTTCAGGGGCATTCTCAGCGTCGGGTCAGGTTCGACTACCCTCCCACATTTGGGCATGATGGTTCCCAACCTCAAGGACCAGCTGCACTCAAATGACAGAGGTTGTGTGATGGGGCTGGAGTCGAATTTGCTGTTGCTGTTTATGAAAGCTGGTTGTGAGGAAGAGATGAAGCAGCCCGGACCAAGCGCTATGGTGTTTCGCATTATCGAACGGTCCAAGAAGATATCGCCACTATAGGCTGAACTGAACGACGGCTCGCTCTGAAGTCGTCCGAGTAGGAAACCAAGAGTTCAATTCACGATCCAAACCAAAAATAACGCATAGTTAAGACGGTAAATAGCTTTAGTAGAGAAGTTCGTTAACCACATAGAATCAGATCGCATGTCGTCAGTTTTCTATCAAATTTCCTTGCCCGCCAAGTGGTTCAGTCTTGGGTAGTCAATCAAGCTATACAATATCTGCTAAGTTTTAAAACAATATCATCTTCTGGGTATTCTGAGAGCATTCGATTATTCTCTGCTTCTGTGAGGTTGTCCAGTCTCTCTCCTGCTCTATTTGAAGCATCCTCCCAGACGCCCTCGTAGTGCCGGGCCCAATCATTCTCCCCGAAGTTTTCCGGCCATCCGTACTCGTCATTGAGAATAGAGCGTAATTCTTTTCCTCCCCACAATAGCTGCTGTTATCAGCATGCTGTTCCCCGCGTGCCACAAGTCAGCTTACCAGACTACCGTAGACGAGTCGTCCTCCAGAAGAATTTGGAACCACCGATAAACTCTTGAGTCGGCCTATGTAGTTGCGCAATACACTGGCAGCATGGTAACCTGGGTAGTTACGGTAGGCGAACCAAGTATCTGGGAACTCATACACAATATCATGGTCCCAGCGTTTGTTCTCTTCGGGAGTAGATGGGCCAGTAATTCTCTGAATCGAGTCTTGAAGACTGTCAGCATTCTACATAATTCTGCCCCTCGGCAATCACTGCCTTCAGTATCCGAGATGAGGGTGGTTCCTTCGGGGTCGAAGCAGGTAGAGATAGCCACATCATGTGGCTGGAGTTTGCGGGCAGCATCGCCGCGTGATCCTGGGAGTGGCTCTCGTCCGAGTCGGAATTCCTCTTCATCCAGGTAATTGATTGGAAAAGAATATGGATACAAGAATGGGCGATCGTGGATGCGCCTGGTGCAATAAGGAATTCGCTCAAGAAGTGACACCGCTCTGGGCGTTAGCTCCTGAACTAAAGGACTCTTCAAGATATGTCGACTTGTGTCAGCAGGTGGGAAAACCACATCTTCCCGGTTGTAGTAACAGAGAGCAATAAGCATAACGTAGATTTCAGTGATGAGTCCAACGATCTCATCTTCATTATAGGCGAGCGGAGAGTTGGGCGGGTAGGGGACCAGGATGTCCATGTTGCTCCGAGCACGCGCCTGGAAATTGTGATGGATATGAGATTGGGGGTGGGCGCAGGCAGCCGATGGTTAATAATCTCCCATGATAATTAGGCAATTCTGCGCCTTCTCGGGCTAAAATTCAACCGTGAAACCTCGGTTTGCTTGTTGGTCGAGGTGTGCAGCACCCAACATTTATTACGAAACTCGCTACAGGGTCTATCCCCTCATCCCACTCAACAGTCAGTCCTGACACGGTCTGCCAAACAATGATTACATGTTCCCATCACACCCGGAAAGTCCATACAGGTCTGAATGCCCCAGCTCCTCCGATGTCTCGATTCCCTTGAACAGTCGATCAAAGTAGGCCATTTCGACACCTTGAAAGACGCTTTCCTCTTCCAATGGGCCAAAATTTGCTGAGAGGGATTGCTGTTCATAGCTTTGAAGAAGTGGCTCCGAGAGTGTGTCGAGTAAGCCTGCCGAGTGGTGTTGATTGTCGAGTTCGCTTCCTCCAGACACTTGGCCCGCAAAGTGCTGTGGTATTCCGTCAAGAGGGATTTGATCCTGCTGCGTCAATCCAGGCTGCTTCAGGTTCGAAACGCCCTGTTGGCTGGCAGGTCGTCTAACGATACCCTCACTTGTGATGTGCACAGCCCCGATGTTGGGAATATTCAGCTGCATGCCACAATTCTCGCCCTCGAGCTTCTGGCCTGCGCATGTTTGTGCATTCTCCTCCTTGGTGTTGTATTTGTTGAAAGCGTCGTTTTCAACATCCAACAAACTCCGTACCACATCGGCGCTCTTTTGAGAGAGCATGTCAGGGCTAGATCTGTTGGCTTCGTCCATATACTCCATCGCCTGCTCGGTAACTGCGCGGTCGACAGGTCGCTGATGCACCAGGCTCTCCTCTTTAGCGCCCTGGGGACTATCTATATGTGCCAGCAGAAGGGTCATGGACGCGATGAGGGCAAAGAAGTCGACTGCCCGATTGTGGAAGACGACCGTCTGGTTGCTCCGAGACTCTATAAATCTCATGAGGACCTCGCGGCTCGAGCTAGCACAAATCATCTTGCTGTGGTTGTACCGCGGGCTCTGTGACGACCGGAGCATGTACGGCAGGTGAAGCTGTAGGATGAGAAAATGATGAAAGAGCTGGCTCATGAGTCTCATTGTATCCCAGAAACGCTGCTTGTCATTGGTGATGCCAGAGAGGTTGGGGACCAGCCACCAGCGCGCTGGCATCAATTGAGCTGCTCTTTGAAGCTCACGGTCGATATCCCGCAGTTGGTCTTGGTCTCGACTGTTCTGTGCCGTTTCATTGCGCTCCAGGAGTTTCGAGAGTATGACGCAGTGCATGCGCTCTAATCGAGCCATGGGGTACTCCTCTGCGAGCAGGGCGTCTTCGTCTCCGACCGTGCAGTCCGTACTGGCCTGAGGAAGGCCGAGAAGAAGGGACAAGAGCCTTTCTATGTATAGGATTCGGAACCAAAAGAACGGGATGCTTAGCTTGTTCCCAGGATCCAGGTATTTCGCGACGTGGTGGGCACGATGCACACCAAGCAATTGAGCATCGGCCACCAGTCGGCGAAACACTAGCCAAGCACGTCGTAGATGGCCGCCATTGGCTAGTAGAAGACCTTCTAGCATAAGGCATTCGAGCTCCTCGATAGTCGTTGCCGGAAAGTTCCTCGCACCGGTACATGCATTAGCTGCTTTCATGAGCCGCGTTACCATGGCTGTTGGTGCCGCCGACAGTTGGTCCAGTTCCTTTTCAGAGCAAGGTTGAATACTCTGTATATAAATCGCCAAGATGAGCAATTTCTTTGCTTGGAGTACTGGCTGTGGCTCCGGGGCATAAATATCGGGAACATGATAAAAGCTGCCAAAGTTGGCCGGGTCAAGCAACTTGTGAGGCAAAAACATCATGTGAATTGAGTAAGCAGATCTCACACCCAGGACACGGCTTGTCGTCGCGACATCTTTAGGGGTAGGGAAGCCAGTGTCCGCAGATGTGGTCGTGGCTGACGATTGGGGCGGTTCTGTGAGGCGTGGTTGGACGACTTGGTCGCTAGGCTTAGCATTGAGAGTTGAAGGTATTGACGGGAAGTTCTGATTGGCTGCTTCCGTCGTTCTCATTGACTTTAGGGGTCATAAGGTTAGTATAGGAACATCGTAGACGAGTAGGGCTGATGTGCGTACATGGGATGTCTTGTTCGGGGTCACATGTCGAATATCCTGGCTGATAGTTTCAACATCCCCGGGGTCCCAAGCGTCAACAGGTTCAGGCTTTGCAGATGTCTCAAGTATAGCCTCTTCCTTGACTATTTTGACGACCATCTGGCCTATTCGTGCAAAGTGTTGCAGCCTCCTCTCGTCGGGCTGGCATGCTTGGGATGTCTCTTCAGGGTACTCTTGGCTCACACAGACCGAACCCCGGCGGCTGCAGCCCACGCATACTGTGTCCGAATCATCTGCAAAGGTACAGCGAGCCTTGCGTCTCTTGCATTCCCAGCAGCTCCGCGTCCCTTTTCGGATGTTCCGACGCTTGGCTGCGGGTGTGTCGTCCGTGGGGGCAACATGGCCCTTCTTTGCTGTGGCTGGCATGATGGGGGTTATTCGGAAGAAAACGACGTGTGATACGAGTCGAGCCGTCTGTATCTTCAGAAAATATGCCGGTCGCGGCGGATGTGATGTTTGTTGATGGGGGTCGAGTGAAACGGGTGATTGGGGATGTAAGAAACAGCTCCTCCGCCGGCGGCGGCGGAGATTTTGGTAAGGGGGCGGCTTAGTCAACGACCGCCGCGACCGGCGGAGCACAGGCGATCATGAACTATGGCGCCCATAAAAGTGAGCAGTTTAAACAAAACAGATGACAATTCCTAGATTTTCCCTCCTGCAATGTGTTCTTCTTGAAGTTTGTTCCCTCTGATTGCCCAGTTTCTGTAGTAAAGCAGGTGCTGCAAGGCTGAACTGGAGCTGTCGTCGTCCGTGATCCTAATACGCATCACTATTCCAGTTACCTACCTGCCTATTTCTAGTCTTTGTTGTTTTACCTCCAAGTCGTAAATCATCTCCTATTCTCACCTACTGCTAGCCCATCACGTGTTTTTATCACGATGCGCGAAATTGTCAGTTCTCACCCCCCTTCATGAACCATGATGATGCACTAACAACTCAACCAGATTCATCTTCAGACTGGCCAATGTGTGAGGCTGCCTCTCAACCCCAACTCGCGTGTACTAGCTGACCTCAATACCTTAGGGCAATCAAGTTGGGTCTGCTTTCTGGTATTTTTATTTCCGCATCCAAGCCACGTTTTGAAAGCAAGCTAATGTTCTCATCAGGCGAACCATTCACAACGAGCATGGGCTTGATGCCGATGGATTGTGAGTAGCTTTATCCACTCGCTCGCTCATGTGAAACTAACCCACAGCAGGTTTCAAGGAACAAGTAATGTCCAGTCTGACCGGCTGTCAGTTTACTTCAATGAGGTCAGGCCTTCTTTACTCTAATCATCAAATCACTTGTCCGCTTACCATCCGGCCCTCAGGCAAATGGTCGCAAGTTTGTTCCTCGGGCGGTCTTGATCGACTTGGAGCCAGGCACCATGGATGCCATTCGTTCCGGGCCTAACGCCAAACTGTTCCATCCCAACAACTTCGTTTACGGCCAGGCTGGCGCCGGAAACAATTGGGCAAAAGGCCACTACACCGAAGGTGCCGAGCTCATCGAAGAAGTTCTCGAAGTTGTTCGTCGCGAGGCCGAGGGCTGTGACTGTCTGCAAGGGTTTCAAATCACGCACTCCCTTGGCGGCGGAACCGGAGCCGGGATGGGCACTCTATTAATCGCAAAAGTACGCGAAGAATTCCCAGACCGGATGATGGCAACCTATTCTGTCTTGCCATCACCCAAAGTTTCCGAGGTCGTTGTTGAACCGTACAACGCAACCTTGTCAGTTCATCAACTTGTGGAAAACTCGGATGAAACGTTTTGCCTCGACAACGAAGCCTTATCCGACATATGCAAAAGAACCCTCCAATTGAAGGACCCGACCTACGGCGACCTGAACCACTTGGTATCAACCGTCATGTCTGGTTTAACGACGTGCCTTTGGTTTCCCGGCCAGTTGAACTCGGACTTGCGCAAGCTAGCTGTGAACATGGTGCCATTCCCGCGATTACACTTCTTCACAGTGGGTTTTGCTCCTTTGACGGCCAGCAGCAGCCGGTCGTTTAGGGCAATTTCTGTCCCAGAACTTACACAACAGCTCTTTGATCCTAAAAATGCCATGTCTGCTTCCGACTTTCGAAATGGCCGCTTCTTGACTTGTTCAGCGATATTGTGAGTAGACCAGACCCATGACTTTGCTGCAGCTAACAATGAACTCAAAGCCGCGGAAAAGTAGGAATGAAGGAAGTAGAAGAGCAGATCGGACACGTGCAAAACAAGAATTCGGCGTATTTTGTGGACTGGATCCCTAACAACATCCAGACGGCACTCTGCTCGGTTCCACCTTCTGGATTGACGCTTTCTTCCACGTTTGTGGGCAACTCGACGGCGGTTCAGGAACTCTTCAAGCGCATCGGGGAGCAGTTCACCCTCATGTTTCGGCGAAAGGCGTTCCTTCACTGGTACACTGGTGAGGGCATGGATGAGATGGAATTCACCGAGGCCGAGTCGAATATGAATGATCTTGTTGCGGAGTATCAGCAGTATCAAGAGGCCGGAATTGACGACGATGAGCAGGAATATGAGGAGGAGGAAATACCAGAGGAGGCGGAGGAGTGAAGTGATTCAGCGTTTGTTCCTCTTTCATTGTATCATAGTAATTCCAGGTACCATAGTGATCCCCCCAAGATTGATATCCATAGTACTTCAACAGCTAGCTATGTTGACAAGACATGAGCGCCATCCCGCCTCAACCCTCAACCAACCTTATCCAAGATGACACTTCGCCTTCAAGACCGGAGATTAAAGCACAAAGCGATGGCAATGTCGAATAAAAATGACAATTGATCTAGAGAAACTGGGGTTGGTCGATTTGGAATGTTCTTGTGTCCATTTAGACTTTAAAATGCCAATCTACCTACGCCGAAGCATCCGTATGACTAAGACAAACGCGACGCGGCAAACCGTGGCCGCTTCACCGTCTTTCATTGTTTTGCTCCTCATCGCCGCCATCATGCTCGTCACTCAATCCGACGCGGCCCCCGTCGGCAAGACTCACCGCCGCATCATCTTTTACCATCAAACACACTTCCACAACGAAGAGTACATATCGATCCTCCCCGCTCTGGACCCTGCGGCTGGCGTCACGCACGTCATCGTCGGCGCGATTCATCTCAACGCGCCCGACCGCATCACCATCAACAACGACCTGTACGACTCGGACAAGTACGATGTGCTATGGGAGGAGATCCGACAGCTTCAGGCCGGGGGCATCAAAGTCCTCGGCTTTCTTGGCGGTGCGGCGCAGGGCTCGTATACCAAACTAGACGGGTCACATGAAGGCTTTCAACGATGGTATCAGCCGCTTCGCAAGATGATTGAATATGCGGGGTTTGATGGTTTGGATCTCGATATTGAGGAAGCCATGTCGCTTGGAGGCGTGATTCGTCTGATTGATCATTTAAAAACCGACTTTGGACAGTCCTTCCTTGTCACCCTGGCGCCCGTCGCACCAGCCCTGCTTAATAGGCAGAACCTAGGCGGCTTCAACATGGATGAGCTAGAGAAGGCAATGGGCTCACGAATAGCATGGTACAACACCCAGTTCTACTGCGGCTGGGGTGACATGAGCAAGCCGGAAGGTTACGAAACCATCATACAGCGAGGATGGCCGCAAGAAAAGGTGGTAATAGGCCTCGTCACAAACCCCGCAAATTGCTCCGGCCACGTCAAAGACAAAGATTTAAAGATATGCTTGACAAAGCTGCTGGATAAATACCCCAGGCTTGGGGGAGTCATGGGCTGGGAGTACTGGAACTCAGCGACGGAGAAACATCCCGAAATAGGGACGCCGTGGAAGTGGGCCGAGATGATCAATGACATCTTGAATCCCGAGTCTAGGGATAAGTGATGGACAATATGGGGGTCATGTATCGGGCGCACTCATCGTTGCGGCTGTTGTACATCTATGACGACAAGCTTGCGCCACTAATACTGAGACAATCGACAAGCATACAAGAACCCCAGATTAATTCTCCTCTTTTGCCAAATCCAGAGAATTCAGACATCAAGGTGTTGTGTTCCTGCATTTTATTCCACAATTTTGACAACCAACCAATCCCGACAAGATGGCGTCCGATGAAGAGCACATGAAGAACCACCAGCATGCCTACGAATCAGACAACCACAAAGACTGGGAAACTCAGCCCCCTTATCAGAGGCCCGACGACGCCACAGAGCAGCGTGCATCATTTGAGCGCAAGATCCATGGGTCCTGTCATTGTGGCCAGGTTGAGTATTGGCTGAGCCGGGACAAGCCACTCGCATCCAAGTATTGCCACTGCGTCGACTGCAAGAAGATCCACGGTACGCTCTACTTGAATTTTTTTTTTCAATGCGTTTTACTAATCATTCTCAGGTGCACCATTTCAGTGGGCTGCCATCTTCAAGAAAACCGACCTTGCCTTTGAGAATGGCGTCGAGGGCTTGAGGTTCTACAAGACGTCGTCAAAGAAATCTGAACATGTGCTCCCCTGCAAAGTCGGCTGTTCAGAGTGTGGGAGCTGGATCATGGACGAGGGAAGGAATATGGTCTTATTATTCCCAACTCTGTTGAACCTTGACACGCCAGAGCTGCGAGAGAACTTCCAGCCCCAGTAAGTCTGCTCATGTGTTGGCCAGCTGCATTGGACTACGAACTAACGCTTTCAAGATGTCACATCTTCTACCCGTCAAGAGTCGTGGACATCCCAGATGGGAAGCCAAAGTGGACAAAGCTAGATGAAAAGAGCGAGTTAATAAATGAACAGAAAAGAAAACACGAAGAAACCCAGGACACTCAAGCTTAGATGGTCCATAAAATTCGTATTCATATCAGTCTTGAGTAGAGTAGAAATCTATACAACTACCAGGGGGCATATCATCGTTTTTTTTTTTCATGCAAGGCATCGTCTATCTGTTAAACCCGATCCCAGCTCGACCTTGCTATTCTGTAACAATATCAGGTCTATATGCTGTAGACCTGCTCCTCTGAATCTGAAAAGTTGAGCAATGTAGCCTCTTCGGCGACAAACTGCGGTTCCCAGCTCTGTTTCTCTGAGTCTCGTCTCTCCAAGCCACGTTTTGAGGTGGGCAGTTTTTGTCGTGTCGACTCTTTGACAGGGGAATAGGCTGGGCCTGGTGCTGGGGTTGGGGCTGGCTCGTCGTCGTCCAAAGTCTTTGCTGGCGGGAAATATCGAGGTTTCGATGGGCCGGGTTCTGGGGAAGGTTGGCTGCAGAAAATTGCGATTAGTAAACTACTGTGTCATGAGGTATTCGGACTGCTCACCTATTCACTCGCCAGTACGGCGATGCCTTTAATGCTTCTATATCCACTATCCCTTCAGCATCAAGCATTTTCGGGATAATGTGGTCACGGCCCCTAGAAACGTTGAGAACGCTCCTAACCAGGCTGACTGCTTGTTCGGTGACCTCCTCGGTAACCTTGGTATCGGGGTCAGTCATCATCCATTCCAACAAACGACGAGGCAGAGCTGTTTGTTTCAAGAGCTCCCAGTTCTCGTCGTCAACGTAAATAACGAGGCCGACAGTATCCTTGATATCGAGGCCACCCATAGGATTCTCGGCAGCTATTTCAGCATACTCGGAGCGATACACGAGTTTTGATGGGAGGCCGAATACGAGGCGCACTTGGGCGTGCTCCAATACTTCCTGGAGCCAAGCTGTTGCCTTGGGGTTGGTCGTCCGGGGACTTCGGAAATGAACCGCTATCCTATGATGCAACGTTAGAAACACTCGGTAAGTGAATAGTGACAACAACCTACCGCAGAAGTTGACCAGCCTTGTCCGAAATCTCGCCCCCAAGTTCGATCGACTTGAAATCCTCCTCGGGAGGGATCGTCTCCTCGACCTTCTGCGACAGATATCGCGTCTCGAGACCGGCCCAAACCAGTAGATTATGAAGCATCCAGACAGTCTTGGGGTCGAAATCCAGAAGGTTGAGTTTGCCCGTAAATGCATCCTTCAGGTACTTGCGATCAGCGATAGAAAACTCCATCGTAGAAGCGCAGAGCAGGACGTCGCCATCCGGTGTCAGTACAGGAAATACAGGGCTGCGAAGAAACCTCTTCTTGTCAAAAACGTTGCCATATTCCGGGATCTTCTCGCTGAGTTTAACCAAAAGGCCTCTGGCTGTGTCGTCACGCGAGCATCCAGGGCTCAGCGTTGCCACAGATATCAAGCTGTCAAAGACAAGACCGGCATCGTTCTGTTTGACGCCGAGAAAGTATGTAAAAAACTCTTTGAGCTCGGGGTAGAATTTGCTTATGTCGTTGACCTCTGGGCTGTCCAACTTGGGAGCCCAAGTGCAGTCGCTCGCGTTGACCCATATTACAGCGTCACCGGGAGCGACACCAATGATAGGCTTTTCTGCAAAAGCCGACCTGTCGATCGTGTTAGTTAGTCAATGACGTCGCGAGCTAAAGGTGGCTTACTTGAGCTCGGCGCAATCTTCTGGAGAGAGCTCGTGCCTCAACTTGTCCAAAGCGCGGTACAAGTCGTCGGTTAGCCAGAGATCGGACGGATCTAGTGGCGCATCAAAATCGCGCTTCTCCAGAACTTCTAGAACAGTTCGAAAAGAGGCGTTTCGAACTCCTAGCGTCACTGAGTAGAATTCCCTCAGCGACGCAAGTTCGGACTTGCTGGCGTCCCAATCTTTCGGGACCGGGAAAAGGGCTGACTTGGAGAGGGTGCTGGACATTTCGCACAAGTCGTCCATCAAGCACTCGCTGGGAGGTCTCCATATTGGGTGGATGTAGACCAGTTGCTCTTTTTCAAACACATCCCTGTAGCTGTTAGTCACCCGACGATCCTGATGCAGACGGCAACACAGCATCCAGCTTGTTAGCAGAGTTCATACCTGACTTGCTGGTTGCATGCTTCTGGGTCCTTTGAGTCCTCGATTTCGGCCTGGATGCGAAGATACAGTTCCAAGATCCGGCGGGGAAACTCGACAGTGGGGCCTTTCTGACGTCGTACTCGGATCAACATCTCGAGGAAGAAGTCCAAGTCATCGTGGTACTTTGCAAATGCCCTGAGACATCGCCATGGTCCAAATCCCCCGTCCGGCTTGAGAGGCGGATTCAACCTGAGGAAGGGGAAGGGCTCGCCCTCGAGCATGTAGCGGCTCCGGAGATAGACTAGCTTGGGCAAGGGGATATATGAGCTCCCAAGGGGCCTAAATTTCCCGTCTTGGCAGAGGACCCTCAGGGCCTTGAGGTCCAGCATAGAATCGGGATTCTCCTTGGCATAGATCTTGTCGCGTTTCCACGCCTGCTGGAGATAGTTGAGGAACTCTTCGGGGTGCTGCTTGGAGATCTCGACGCATTTGGGCGACAGGGTCCGGCCCCGGTCGCTGAACTCAAAGAGCCGCGGCTCTGCAGGCCCGTAGCCTCCATACTTGGTGCTGGCTGCTGTATCTCCACGATCGCCACGTAACATTGAATCGAGGTGTTGCTTCAGGTCTCCCCAGGTGCGGTCCTGGTCGGTTGCAAGACTCACCGACATGGTGCTGCCCGACGTGGCGCCGCCGGTGGAGACGCGCGGGCTTGAGCAAGGGTCTAACGGAAAAAGGTGCACTCCGGGCCGCAACCGCCAGCTCAGAGGCCCTTTTCTCGCCTTTGACGCCTGAATCTTGGCGACTAGACTGGGAAATCTGGATCAGCCTCGAGTTCAGGCGAGTTGACGACAGTGCATGGCCGTATGTCTCAGTGCAGCCAGGCTGTCGGAGGACTTGGGATGAACCAGAGGCGGCAACAGGTGAGGCGGGGTAATAAAGAGTGACTCAAAAGAACGTCAAGAGAAGAAGGCCCAGCAGGAGAGGAACGATTGCTTGTTTTGATAGAGAAAGATGGGCTTATAGAGGCACAACACGTCGGTGACTCCTGTTGCTGTTGATCTGCCCAACCTCGTCACGTGGCACCACACAAAGCCTGACCGCTTCTCTTATTGCTTACAAAGACCCACCGGTGACATAAAGACGATATGGCTCTTGCGCTGTGTTGTGTCTATACTCTTGTTGATTTGGAAAGAAATGCGGCTGAGGTAAATAAATATTTAAATTCTTTTTTCGAATGATTCTTTTATGAACTTGATCCCATATCGGTTTATGGGCTGGTTGTTTGAGTTATGGCTGGTCCATTCGTGCGTGATTCTTGCATGGTGATCGTGATTTCGGTAGTTGATTGCATCTTGGCAGCCAGCGCATCAGTATGGTGGAATCAAGCAAAGATCTGGGGCGAGAGATATACGACAAAATGCCCCGAGATGCGAAAATTGGCTTTTACTATTTTCTCCATCTTTTGTCGCCATTTGACTGTTTCGTCTCCAAATTCTGCAAAACTGCAGGGTAGGGGTACGGGCCATGCTCCACATGTTTTTGAACCGTTTGGGGGCTGCTTGACACAACTACTACACAATCTAGACGGACTAGAATTGGTATATGAGGCCCTGGACATGTAGTTAGGCCTGGATTAACGTTAGAAGGCGTGTTGTCAAGAGATGCTGGC
Organism: Fusarium albosuccineum; assembly: GCA_012931995.1. Lineage (NCBI taxonomy): Eukaryota > Fungi > Ascomycota > Sordariomycetes > Hypocreales > Nectriaceae > Fusarium > Fusarium albosuccineum. The sequence goes on along the minus strand of JAADYS010000739.1, from coordinate 37,266 downwards.
TGAAACCGAACTGGAGGTTGAGTCAAACTCCATAGGTGAAATTTTATGCCTCAGTTGTCAACCAATCACAACACGTTCCGGGCGAATGGTTTAGTGGTATAATACTCCCTTAGCATAATTCGTCTGAATTCCTACATGGGAGTGGTCCAGGGTTCGATTCCCTGTTCGTCCAACTTCGGTGGTTTGATCCCACTATTACCACAAGTGTTTCTTTTTTGCATGTCACAGCACATCTTTTTTGTAGTGCTCGCCGTTCTCTTCCACTGATTCAATCGTTGAGCTGCGCTAACTACATCGCTCTGCCTCCGGCTTCTCGCTTCCAGTGCCCCCTGCTACAACGCAACATTATCAACGCCCCGTCTCTGACCAAACCAACTGTAGCAACCGCAACCTTCCCTGGCCTCTATGCTGAATGCACTAAAACTAGGTGTTTTGTTTTAGTTAATATCTTAACTTTCCCGTAACTAGGATATTGCTTAAGATGGCCTACCGAGCACAATATGTAACTTGCATCTCGTCGTCCTGCCACCTCTCGCTCACAAGAAGCAAACCAGCCAGCCGAACTAATGCTCCCATATACACTAATATGTGCATCAATGTGTGGCTCTGTCCAAGTGTATCGAATGCCCCGGGAAACCATCGCTCGGGGACTCTTGCAGCGTAGACAGCAGCCCCAGTCGACTGGATTACTATCAAGAGGAGAAGGGACTCGATATGCATCACATCAGACAGTGTCTCAAGACCAAAATCCATCCAGCCATGTATCACTGGAAGGAAGAGACAGATGGCTAGAGCCCCGTATGCCAGAGCGCGGACCAGACGGAAGGCTGGAGTTCGGAACTTTGGTTGAAGTGTAAAGACGGCGCAGGCGATGGCTGACAATGAGCTGGCTGTTATGTATATGTTTCGTAGGTTCGAGTGCTGAGAACACGAGAATGTAAAGTGCGCCGTCGAGATACCAGTGCTCCACATGACGAGGACGATGCCGAGATGGTCGAGCGTGTTGCCGAATCGGTACATGGGAAGACTATGATCGCAGAAGGTGTGGTAGACTGTCGAAAGGAAGAAGCAGATGGCGACGCAGAGCTGGTAAAGAGCCACGGCTAGAGTGTCGGCGAGGCGGGAGGCCTTGGGAAGGGTTGCGAAAGAGTACAGGACGACGATGAAGTGGGCACTACCAAGGAGGTGCGACCAGATATTGGCTGTCTCATTGTGAACCTCGAAGATGCTGGCCATGGACTTGAGGTAAGAGTGTGATGCAGGTCTGGTTCGACCGAGTCAGTACAGAGTCCGACGACAAAGCTGCTACTCACCGATATCCTGAGAGAATAAACTCGTTGTCCCTAAACATGTCAGTACTAGCAACTCATCGTTTAAAACATTGTAGACAAACCTTTGCCATGGCACTTAGAGAATTAGCAGCGCACTGATGTACAAACGGAGAGTGGCTTACATATGTCCTTCCACGACAAGAGAGTCGTCGAGTTGAACGGGTTAATTCCCATGGTCATGTATTCTCTCATGTATTTACTGAGGTATTTGAATGATCTTCTGTTCCTCAGAGTTTATCCTCCAGCGCTACTCTAGGTACCATTATATGAGTTTTCCTGTCAGTCCAGCCCAATCTCCCAAACTCCTGGGACAATCACATGCTTCCTCGGAAAAAGCACCAGATGCAGAAGGATCCGACAGGCATCATCTTGGCTTTTCCTAAACAAGGAATAAGTGAGGGGGATTGATGAAGTAAGCGCTGTTGTCCCTGTAAGCGACATCCTACCTTGTGCCAAAGACCAAGATAACGACACAGGATGCTAGTACCATAGCCAAAATTAGGTCCAAAAAGCATCTGGAAATATGATTAAGGCGGTCAAGATGCATCCGATTCGTTTGCTGTATGCCTTGAATCCCAGAACCCAACGTCTTGGCGTCGGCGATGACTCTGTTGGTACAATGCCAACTTGGTCAATGCCGCACCCTCGGCCCTGCGACTCAGCTGGTTTACCAAAGGTACTTTTAACAAGGTGGAAGTCCACTGCCCTGCTGCCTGAATACGGTGGTTGCGGCATTTCGGGCCGCGTATGTCTCTAGGGGCCGTAGAGGAAAGAAGCCTGCGTTGGCTGTGAGGATGTAATTAGTCACGTAGGATTGTTTGTCTGAATAGCAAGACTTTATCAAAAACATTAAACCTGGATTCAAGCTGTACTCTAGCAGTTCTTTATAATCTTAATGTAACCTGAGCATATGTCGGGTATGAAGTATAACACGGATGCGCCGGATTCGACTCCGGGGAAAGCAAGTGAATACTGCGCTGTAGTTGACCTCACTCTTAAAAAGCTGGTATCCTCGGAAAATCTAACCTCTACCGGCTACTATAGACTTGACGTACCTATAAGCTCTATATGTCTCAATACATATCTGGCCCAAAGCTTCAACCTCCTCAATCTAATTAACCCTTATATTCTACTTCTTTATCATGACTTCGAATGTCTTAGCTGTCTGCCCCAATCCTTTTAACCCCATGTTTTCCATCCCTGGCTGATCCTTCAGCAAGAAAGGGAACAGTGAGGTCTTCCAGGCCAAGCCGTTATTTCCTGCTATCAAGTCCTTCACAATGATGCAAACCAGAAGAATCGTAGAGAGAGCCAGTGTTGCCGTCGGTAGAGCAAGCCAGCTCCACGTTATTCGAACACACACAGTGGTTTTCCAGACTTTCCCCTTCACTTTCGGTACCGCTTCACCATGTGCGTCAGTTCCTGCAAGCCGCATCTCCGTCGTGATCCTCATAGCCATTGAATCGATGTTCTCCCTGATAGTGTCGACACTTGTGGCCTTGTCGCGCAACAGAGCGCCCAAATACCACCCGTCGTTCGAATTAGCCGAATCCTCTGAGCCACATCTGACGTAGCATCTGACGTTAAAAGATTGCCTCATATCCTGGGCAAAGGACGAAATAAGTACCAGTGGAAGTTGCATCACACAATCCAGAGGGGCCGTAACGTTAGTGTATCCGGCTGGCGCATCGATGTCCTCGCTTGCCCAGTCTTTGTTATTGACCTGAACTGTCATTATCGCATTCGGATTAAGCGATTTGGAGGAAGACATATTCGACGATGTATACAAGGTGCCATTGACCCAGCAAGGCTCCTGAATTCCGGCCCAAGGATGATAAGAGCTAGAGAGGTTTCCAACCCAGAGGTCTCGGTCGTCATATTCCTGCTGGCGGAGGGCAGTAGTGCGGATTGTTTTCTCGGCCAAAGTACCATTTCTGACTTCTGCGTTATAATGTTTGATGCAAGGGTATAAAATGCAAGTAGCAGCCACATAATCGGTTGGGTCACCCCATGCGGAAGCAGCCACAAAGGGTGTACTCTTTGACTCCGCTAGGCGGTCATGATTCGGGCATGAGACAGTTCTATTCGGCGATTTATTACAACGGTTTTGTGATACTGCGAGAATAGAGAAATTAAAGATTGACCAGCGAGCTAGGTTCATGAAATCCTTGGGAACCACTCGACGAGCCCAGCGATAGTCCCCCGTTTCATATACGGTCATATAGATTGATTCGGGCATGTAGGTCACTTCACTCCTGAAGTCATCTAACATGATCCTTGGGACTGGGCTTTTCTCATGTGCCTTGGGAACCGGGAGAGTGTACATTTGAGGAGCCGGCCTGAGGGTGAAATTGGGATTTATCATTGGACCTTGAACAAGATTGTAGATATCGACACAGCGACTGCACATGCCGACGCTTGCATGCGTTATTCTGTCCTTCTCCAGCTGTTCTGGGTTATCGGCATACTTAGTGAAGTTGCAATTCCCTGAAGGGCAGTTAAAAAGGGAGGCAATATTCGAATCGGTGGAGGGATTCACTATCGCGTCATGCATCGCTGCCTGCATGCCGATGTCGAGTCCGAGGACGCTTATGCGGTCATCCAGGATCTGAACTGTGTTTGCAAAGGTGATAGTCGCATCTTGATATGTGGCATATTGGCATTGATAAGTCCGGAGAGTTTGTTGTGTAATGGGGCCGATACCAAGGGATATAACTGCCACCACGATAGCGCCAAGGGCCAAGGGCTGTCGTAGGGTGAGAACCGGTAGAAGACGTAGAGAGCCGTAAATTCCCCTTGATGCATCATCGAACAGTTGTAGGTCTCCCAGGGGACGGAAGCATGCAGAAACCCAGTCCCACTTGAGCTGTGCGAGGATTTCGAAGGCGATAAAGGCAAGGACAGTTCGAAGGACGGTAGCTAGGACGGCAATGAGGGTATTGAGGGTAAGCCAAGAACCATCGTCGGTATCGGAATCTCCCCCGGTTGTTTCTCCAGAAGTTCCCCAACGCGGTTGTTCCCGGTGGTCGTAATATTTGAGGATGAGGACTATGGCAGCGAGGAGGGCATAGGCAAGTAAGAGCAACAGCAATTCAAGACGCCAGACGATGAAAGGATTGGATTTGCTTTTCAGAACATGGCCTTTCTTCAAGTTGTGAGGTGTTGCAACCTCTCGGATCAACAAGCCCGTACAGTTCGGGTTCGGCGAGTCATCGCCCTCGTGGTTTGGGCCTGGCCGGGGCAGCTGATCAGCGAGTGTCGCTTCGGTGTCGGTTTCTGAGTGTGGGCGCAGAAATGGGGTTGTAGCACCTGAAGGTAGAGGTTGAAGCAAAAAGTGCGATGATTCTTCAGACACATTGTCAGGAGACACAGTAGAGGGCGCCATGGTGTCTTGCCGCGTATGTTGGTGTAAAGATGTCTGAAGCGGGGTTATTTCAATATTTCAAGCCGTAATCTGCCTTGTAGATTATGCCCATTGGTTGCACTGCCAGCAACGACTTACATATATGTGTAACCAAGGACCCGTATGACCTCGTGAGACTCGGGGCTTGGCGAAGCTGGTCGGAAAGCGAGCATATCTATGGTGGTTGTAGAAGCAAGGAGGATATCCAACGTGATGTACTTGCGAACTTGTATTGAAATAATGATTTGCAGAAGTAATCACGTACTAAGTACATTCACAAAGGTCAAGAGCTCTTTGCATGCACCAGGATCTGTCAGCGTACTTCCCAAGTAAAGTTATTTGTTGTATTAACTATCATCCAAACTATCCGCTTATAACTACAGCAAGTCAAATACAACCCGTGTGTTCGTTTGCCTTCAATCTCGAACCGTCGATCGCGCCCCGGTCATGGTCACTACCTTCAAACCTTGGGCGTATGATGATCATCTTCCTCTTCCACACTCTTGGCGTGCCTCGCAGCCTGTCCAACGTCCTCGATGTTGGAAAAGTCGGCGACACCAAATACTTCGTCCATGCGCTCGAGGGAGATCTTGAAAGAAAGAATTGTCAGTGTTGGGCATGAAACAAGTGTGCAAAATAGACTTACGCCCTTGGTCTCTGGAATCCAATACGCAACAATTGCCATGGTAAAGTTGATGGACCCAAAGATGAAATATGCGCCGTATGGCGTAGTAACAAGCATGTTTGGCGTTGCCCTGGACACGGCCAAGTTATGCACCCAATGCGTGAGTGATGCCAGCGCAACGTTGTACGCTCTCAGGCGATTTGTCGGGATTTCGGACACGTAAACCCATGCTGGTGTTGATGTCAGTGACTTGTCTAGGAGAGGATTGCAAAAGCACTTACACACTGGTCCCCAGCCCATGTTGAACGCTGCCGCAAAGATGTAGACCATCGCTAGGGCCGCAATACCAGAGGGAGGCGGGGTCTCATTGTCTCCAATCTTGGGGCCGAACCGGACGTACTGCAAATGTTAGAGAAGAAACTTCCTAGACCTGGGGAACGACTCACGAATCCCAAAAACAGCATACAAAACGCCTGCACAAAACCGCTCCACATGAAGGAAATACGGCGACCCAGCGAGTCGGCCAGGAAAAAGATAAAGATCAGACACGTCACCACCTTGACGATGCCGTAGACTCCCTGAGCAAAGAGAGCAGTGGTTGTGCTGCTAAGACCCAGGTCTCGGAAGATTGTAGGTGCGTAGTAGTTGATGGCACCGGTCTATATCCTGTTAGCGACCTGAGAACTTTGAGAAGAGACAAGGCACACTCACTCCCGACCACTGCTGAAAGGTAATGATGCCAATGGTCATGAGGGCACGCTTCCTATTTCCGGGGATAGTCCAGCATTCCTTCTGAAGATTCCAGAATCCAGTGCCTTGCATAATCTCTCGCTCCTGATCTAGCTGTGTGCGTAGCTCGAGTAATTCCTGCTGAACGTACGCGTGATCGAGGGGGAGTTTGCGCACGTTGGACAAGACGCTGCCGGCCTTGTCCCATTGATCCTGAGTTGCCAGCCATCGCGGAGACTCGGGGCAAAAGAGCATGCTGAAGAACAGTAGGGCTGGGCAGATGGATTGACAAGCCAGCGGGACCATCCAAGTAGCTTTGCCCTGTTCAGAACATACGGTTAGCGATCCATGTTAGTAGTTGAGATGCATGTAGTGATGCTTACCGGAAGATGCAGCAAAGAACCATAGTTGATAAAATACGCCGTCATGCCGCCCATGACTAGCAGAAGCTGGAAGAAACCGACCAAGAAACCGCGAATAGCACGAGGCGAATTCTCGGCAACGTAGGTAGGTGCCAACATGGTTCCAGCGCCGAGACCAATTCCTTCGATGAATCGTCCAATATAGAAGGCAGATAGATGCCCATAGGAGAAAGCTTGCATGATTCCACCAATGAACCCCGTGACGGCAACGGCAAGTAGTGCCGGCTTTCTTCCCCATCGATCGGCAAACGGGCTACAGACTAGAGCGCCCGCGACAGCGCCGGCTTGCATTGTGGTGACGAGGTTTCCAGACAAATCTGCTGCGGCAGTTTTAGATTGGCTATCGAGACCGAATTCTCTGTTGCGGGGCACGATTAGCTTCTGGGCTGTGGGGATGGAACTTGTTGATTAGACACACCTCTTGAAGTCGGGCATGGCGAGAACGCCACCAATGATGCCCGCGTCGACACCGAAAAGGGCACCGGCGAAACATGCCTGCGAGGCGTTAAGATCACACTCGGGTCATAGCTTGAGGCTCAACTTACCGAAGCGGCCAAGGTCAGGACCCGCCAATTGTACACCTCGGGAGGGTCAACGTGGATGGCATCGTTGCGCACGATGCGCCGAAGCATCGAGTGAAGAACCGTCATCTTTGCTGGACCGTGGAGGGAATCACTTAATGTCGTGCCAGCCACCCCAAATGATGTGAGTTGAAGGATGCGAAACCACAGGCCGGGCTGCAGAAGAGCATGGCGATTTTAAGTACGGGAGCGCTCGTGTGACATTTTGAAGTTGGAGTTGGGGCCGTTGGTTGGAGGCACACTACTCCCGCACTCCAGCAGGGATCACACCTTGAAAATCCGGGGTTGGGCTCTTTGTCATGGCGGCCGCGGCGCTCTTGGCGGTGTCTCACACGGGGACTGTCGGGAGCTGCCCGAGAACCGGCGATCACTTCCATACTAAGATACAGATTATGCTTAAACATTCCGATTAAGTGCAAATGCTGCGCTGGTCTTATGACTGCGAGCTTCCCCAAGCGGTAGCTGGGTTGTCCCAGATCTGCTCCAGCTCTGAACTCAGCGAGGGCGTCGGCCAGCCGCACCTGTTTCGGCACGAGTCCAGCATCTCTACCACGCACTTTCGCTGACGCGGATTCTGCATAAACATTCCAGCTGCAGCTGTCAGTCTCACGTTGTGCATCGGCGGCCGAACTGAGAGCCTTACCCATGAAAAGACACTGTGAAGATAGCATGCTTGATGCATCTTCTGTAAGGGTCATGCCAAGACCACACACCATCTCGATGCTCTCCTTGATTGTACTCTGTCGCTTCATAAAGGTCTCAAGACCGCCTAGACAAGGCTCATGAGCACAGACAAGTATCTGAGATACGTGGTGAACCTGCATCGCTAGGCCTGTGCCGAGGTTAGCACACCAAGAATTGATCGACAGCAGGGGCAGGATAGCTACCGAAGCACTGGGGGTATATGAGACGTGGCTGAAATACTTGGACACTTTGACGGCTCATGGCAGGAAGGGGAGAGAACTCGACTGTCAGATTAGATCGCCATTCGTGCAGCATCTTCTTGAGCGCCTTTGCCCACCCGATCCTCCCCGGTAAGGAGACTTCTGCCTCCTCGGACGAGTCGACGGCACAAAAGTTGACGACTTGGGCGAGGATCCACACGGCTCGCGACGCCAGCTCGTGGCTGCTCAGATCGGTGTAACCCTTCTTGGGAGTCCATGTGCTGTAAGTCCTGCGCTTCTCGCGAAAGGCAACCCAGATATCTTGACGTAGCCAGGCCCACCAGGTGGTGCTTTCAAGACTGGAGGTCTCGACTTCGATCTGCCGTGACCTGAGGATCCAGAATACGCCTTGTAGGTGCTGCTGCCAGTCTTTGCGAGAGCCACGTAACATCTCGTAGGTCGAAACGATCAGGGTTGTGGCCATCAGCTCTTGACTGTTCTGATAAGTTGAGTATCGCATAGCTTTTTGGACGTAATGGAGAGTTTGATAGTAATACTGCAGGGCACTGTTCTGATCTGGACGCTCCCCGGCATTGATACTCTCGTCGAGTGATTGATGATAGCAGGATAATGCTAGGATAGCATTCAAGAGACCTGCATTTCGGACGGCGAGATGTGGTACCCTTGTTGCAAACATGTGAGCTGGGTCGAATAGGTCGAGCTATTATCAGTTATTTCAGCATGTTATTCACACAAATTCACAGAGAGATCTTACCCAAGAACAAATCTGATGTAGAAATTTCTCAAACAACAGTTGTTCTTTATCAAGTAACGAGATATTCTCTGACGCCTGCCACAAGCTCTCTTCTGGTAGGCTCGTCGCTGGAATTTCTGTTGCGGTCCCTTGCTCAGGCAACTCCGGGTCGATTGGTTGGCTGTCGATTATCCTCGTCGCCCTCTGCAGCGGTGTCATGTCACTCTCATCTTGACCCACTGAAGGATCAAGAAGGCCGCCTTCCAGACTAAGCGGGACGTCGGCTTCCTGCAGAGCTTCTGGCGGTGCATCATTGGCCAATAGGCCGAACCACCGAACCGCAGCAACACTCGCCGAGGCAGCTGGCGTCGTTGAGGCCGAGTCTGTTTGAGGCCCGGACCAGTCATGGTTTACGTAGACCAGTTGCTGCGTCTGGATATTCCCGGAACTATCCCAGCCAACGTTTTCGCCGACGGCCCGAGCAGAAGCATGTGTCTGGGCAGAAGGCGACAGGTCTGGAGGCGCGCATTGTGACTGTGAGGCCGCAACGGAGCGTACAATTTGCATCAGATCATCTTGAGAGCTGATGATCTGGTTTAGTTGGCGAAGAATCTCTAAACTGGCTGGGTCGAATCTACACATAACTACATGAGCATAGGCGTGTAACTACAAAGACGAAACATACGAAGAGTGGTCCTTTTCCGTAGTATCATACGAGCAGGGAATATTCAGCGACGCGCAGAAACCACAAGTCGGTTGCGCATTGTCGCATTTCGTCTTTCTTGCACGACAAACATGACAAGCCCTCAGACTCCTCTTTCGAGGATACCGTGGATCTGAAGCTGGTTGGCGAGCGCGTTTCCGATTAGAATCGGAGGTCGCAGCAGCGTCTGTGCTGTTCTGTTCCACCATTGCAGATCGTGGCGAGATGGTTGAGTCGGGGAGGATTTGGGCCAATACCCGAAAAGAGAGAAACACGCTGGTGAAATGATACAGGGATCGGGGAGTCACGGGGTCAGAATGCGTGTTGGTTTCACTTTGATTCACGTGCTGCAAGCCGGGCCGAAACGGGAGATGGATGGTATCCCCACGGGACCATCCTTGCTTAGAGCCAAGAAACCCGGTTGCTGATCATTTGTTTGCTGATGGCTGGCCAATGCAACGCCACACGGGGACTCTCGGGAAGACGCATACAGCGACATGCAGCGGTTGATGACGGCCCGTATCTCAGGATAAAAGCAAGCCACGTTCCAAAAGTCTTGTTCAACTGGCTAAACGCTATTTCGGACCCCCAAGTATTTAAACAACCCTCGTTTTTGACAACAGTGTCAACTCGGGCAAGATGGGCGACCTCACTCAAGCTCAAACAACTGCCGATGGGACCAGCTGCAGGTCTCAGACATTCTCGGCTGACATCCTCGTCGCGGGTGGTGGCCTCGGCGGAGTCGCTGCAGCCCTCGGAGCCCTGCGCAGAAACCGCCGCGTCTTTCTGACTGAAGAGTACGAGTGGCTGGGCGGCCAATTGACCAGTCAGGCTGTGCCGCCCGACGAGCACTCGTGGGTTGAGCAATTCGGCGTCACGCGCTCGTACCGGGCGCTACGCGACGGCATCAGACAGTACTACCGCGACTACTACCCTTTGACCGAAGAGGCCAGGCGGAGGCCCCAGTTCAACCCCGGTGCCGGCCATGTCAGCAAGCTTTGCCACGAGCCTCGTGTGGCTGTGGCCGTGCTTGAGTCCATGCTCATGCCGTATATAGGCAGTGGCCTGCTTGTTATCAAGAAGCGCGTCAAGCCTGTTTCTTGTGAGATGGATGGGCAGAATGTTCGGTCTGTGGTCTTCCGACGGCTCGACTCTCGCGACAATGAGACTTTTACCGTCAACGCCAACTATGTCATCGATGCAACGGAGTTGGGCGACTTGTTGCCAATGACCAAAACACCTTACGTCACTGGTTTTGAGTCTCGCAAGGATACCGGAGAACCCAGTGCGCCCGAGGAAGCACAGCCCGAAAACTCGCAAGCCGTGTCAATCTGCTTCGCGGTTGATCACAGAGACGGAGAAGACCACACAATCCCCAAACCACCAGAGTATGACTACTGGAAAAAGTGTCACCCAGACTTCTGGGGTGCGCCGCTGCTCAGCTTAAAGGCACCTCATCCGCGGACGCTCGAGATTGTAGAGCGCGAGTTCACGCCAAACCCCAACGATGACCCGGCCTTGGTGAATGCAGACCAGCGCAAGTCGGGCGGCGACATGAATCTCTGGACATTCCGTCGCATCGCAGCAAAGGACAACTTTAGACCTGGAGCGTACCAATCCGATATTTGTCTCGTCAACTGGCCCATGATCGATTACTTTGAGAAGCCCATCATCGACGTTTCGGAGGATGAGCTACAGCAGCGTCTCAAGAATGCTGCTTCGTTATCGTACAGTATGCTGTACTACCTACAGACCGAATGTCCTCGAGCAGATGGAAAAGGCACAGGATATCCGGGCCTACGACTACGGGGCGATATCACAGGCACTGAGCACGGTCTCGCAATGGCACCATACATCCGAGAATCCCGCCGCATCAAGTCAATCACCAGGGTTGTCGAGCAAGATCTATCACTCAAGGTCCGAGGCGACAAAGGTGCTGTACACTACCCTGACAGCGTGGGTGTAGGCATGTACCGCATCGACCTGCACCCATCTACAGGCGGAGACAACTACATCGACGTTGCATGCTGCCCATTCGAGATTCCTCTCGGCGCTCTTATTCCGCAGGAGCGTCCTAACCTGTTGGCTGGAAGTAAGAATATTGGAACTACACACATTACTAATGGTTGCTATCGGTTGCATCCCGTTGAGTGGAATATTGGCGAGGCGGCTGGGTTGCTGGCAGCGCATTGTCTGGATACCAAACTGTCACCCCAAGACGTGCAAGGAAAGGAAGATTTGTTCCAAGAGTTTCATAAAGTGTTGGTTCATGAGGGCATCGAGACTGCTTGGCCTGATGTTTGTGGGTATTAGTCAGACCACTTGCTACTGTTCGTGCCTATACAGGCAGCCCAACTCTTTATCGTCTCATCTTAGTGGGTAGTGTCCAACGATTTATGCAGTGAGACCTTGTACCGCACTGTCACCATTCTCTTTGATTCATGAGATAGTGGCTCAGTATTAAGAGCACCTATAGTTGTTTGACGTCTACAGATTTTGCCGCTGCAGTGCAGTAGCAGCGCATCATACCGACACATTTCGGAAGGACGCCCGTAGTCTAACTTGAAGAGATGACCCGCAGCTGTCAGACAGGCTGGCAGAAGAAGCCAAGCCCGTCGACCCACTACGTCAGCAGAGATTCAGGCCGCAAGGGCACCAGGGTCAAATTTCCGAGCGAATAACCTCCAAGTCAATACGATCTGGTGTCAGCCCTACATGACTCCAAGCATTGGCGCGTCCGTTATCAGTGTGGAAGAAGGTTGACGGCTAAACTCCATCCCCCGCTTTAAAAGGCGACGTTTCCGCAACAGCTTGGATTCCTAGAGCTCTAGTTAACCATGCGTTACGTATCACAGACATTTCTTCTTTTGGCGGTACCAATTCATCACGCGATAGCGACAATGGGCGGCGTCTACAATCACATTCCCGATGGCCTCAACGAGGTAGACGTGATCATTGCGGGAGGTATGATATCGCGTAACTTCCTTTACATTTAAAAAGCTAAGAAATTCTCTAGGAGGAACGGCAGGCTGTGTCGTGGCCTCGAGGCTAAGCGACGCAGGCCCAAACCTATCTATTCTGGTTGTTGAAAGAGGTCGGGACAATTGGAATGACCCGACCGTCACCAACCCGCTCTTCTTCATGGAGAACATACTAGAGCTTCCAGAGCCAAATCCCAGGATGATGTACTACAAGGGACAAAAAGAGCCCAACATCGCTGACAGGGCTATGGTCGTTCCGGCGGGGAGTATCCTCGGTGGCGGATCATCTATCAACATGCTGACCTATACACGGGCCCAGCGAGAGGATCTGGACGGCTGGAACATGCGGGGGTGGTCGACTGATGATTTATTGCCGTACATGAAAAAGGTGGGCTTCATGATTTTGCTTGCTACTTTCTTTTGGTTGATTTCTCTTGCAGTTCGAAACCTACCACGGCCCAGGCTCACCAGAGACGCACGGAAGTAACGGGCCCCTCCACATCTCAAACGGCTCGTTCGGTCCCACGGGGCTTCAGGATCAGTTCATCAAGGCCGCTGCAAAGCTTGGTTTTCGCGAATCGGTCGATCTTCAAGACTTGGACTCGAATCAAGCTGTGCAACGGAATTTGCGCTTCATCAGCCCGGATGGTATCCGACAAGACGCTGCTCACGCGTATCTACACCCCAGACTCCAAGGCGGCAAACATCCCAACCTCCATGTCCTTGTTGAGCATGACGTGAAGCGAGTCTTGTTTGATGGCAAGAGAGCGGCTGGTGTTGAGGTGCACGGCAATCCTCAATTCCAGAACAGCACTGAAGTCCGTACCATCAAGGCAAGAAAGATGGTTGTAGTCTCTGCCGGTACTTTGGGTACTCCACTGTTGCTTGAAAGATCCGGCGTGGGAGATAAGGAGGTGCTTGAGCGCGCCAGCGTCAACGTAGTTGCTGACGTGCCTGGTGTCGGCAAGGAACTCCAAGACCACAACACCATGGTGGTGTCGTACTACACTAGCTTGGGCCCGAACGAGACGTATGACGATCTCCTCAACGGAAAGGCGACATTCCAGCAGTTTTTGGAGCACAAGTCCAAGATGCTTGGCTGGAACGCGGCCGAAATCACATCCAAAGTGCGCCCAACTGACGAGGAAATTGATGTCCTGTTGGGGACAAACGCGCGCAAGGCCTGGGACCGTGATTTCAAGAATATCTCCAACAAACCAGTTGCTACCATTTCAACCGCCAATGGGTTAGTATTATTCAACACTCATCATGTACCGTATCTAACGAGTTGCAGCTTCATCGCTCAAATCCCCGAGGCCGACAAAGACGAGCGATTCTTGAGCACGGGTTCTTTCCTCCTCTACCCTTATGCCCGCGGCCACATCCACGTCTCAGGCGAAGATTTAAAGGACGAGATTGATCTAAGAACGGGCATTTTGACTGACCCAGATGACTTTGATGTTTCTATGGCCATGTGGTTATACAAGAAACAACGGGAGATTGTCCGACGCCTAGACGTCTACCGTGGCGAATGGGCACCAATCCATCCCCCTTTTGAAGCTGGCTCGGAAGCTGTGTGCAAGAAGCGAAATGAGCCGCTGCCGCCAGACGTCAAGGATATCAGATACACTGATGCAGACAATGCGGTGCTAAAGAAGTGGGTTCAAGAGCATCTGGCTCAGAACTGGCACGCCATTGGGACATGTAAGATGGCGTCGACAGACAATGGGGGAGTTGTAGATGAGCGTCTGAGCGTCTACAGTGTCGAATCTCTCAAGATTGCTGACTTGAGCGTGGTGCCTGTTAATCTGGCGGCAAACACGGCCAATATGGCGTTTACTATTGGGGAGAAGGCCGGAGATATTTTTGCGGATGAGCTCAAGGGTCATGAGTAAGACATCTGAGTCGGCGAGATGAGGTAGTATTAGATATATGTATAACGAATGAGTGAAGAGGGGCTGGCATCGGTCAGCGAGAAATTAAAAGTACAGGTGTGTCACAAAAAGATCTATCTTGTCCACCGTGAGGTCTGGCTCTCGGCACCGTGGCACCTTAGCGGCCCCTTACAGTGCCTTCTTCCTCCCCTTGGGCATTCGAGCCAGGTAGTAGAGACCCAGCGCAGCCGCAATGTTGAAGACAATGTACACCCAGCCAATTCCAAAGTTGCGCCATCGGTCGTCGTAATGGGAGCTGATTCCAGCCAGGTACGTGTTAGTATCCTTCATCTTGCAGTATTGACAGTCGCTCGTTGCCTCAGAGTCTAAGAGATAGCCGCTCATACGTGACATATAGTCGGCCATGTAGTCACCACAAGTCTGGTTCTCCGGTGGGCTGATAATAGTGTACTCGTTGGCTGCACATGTCACATCGACGTTCGCGATACCAGTAGATAAGACTGCTGAAATCCAGTATGACAGTGGCGAAGCTCGATACAAAAAGATCCAGAATCCGGGCATGGCATCGGCTGAGGCCAAAACGCCACAGAAAAAGAAGACCAGCATGAATAGCAGGTTAGCTGCGCTGCTGCCCGCTTCAGCTGAGCCTGCAAAGGAGATGCACATATTCGCAAATGTGCAAGTAAACAGCAAAAACTGCAAGAAGAGCAGCCAAGCCAAAACGCCCCTCTCAGTTCCTTGACCTGCGGCGTCTGCATTCTTATAGAACCCAACTGGGAAGTATATAAATGCCCACATAAACACCGAAGCGACGATATTCCAGGGGATTTCGACAATGATTTGACTGAACATGAAGATTTTCCAGGAATATGTCTTGGATGGCCTCTCACGGACTTCGTAGAGATTGCGTTGTGTGACGAAGTGCGGTAGCTGTTGTTGGACCAGCTGCCCGAGGATACTGCAGAATTCGAATAGGGCAAACATTTGGTTCTGGAGACCTTGGATGCTGAGGGGTGCGTTGAGAAAGACGAGGCCGACGAACAAGCTGACTGAGATGCAGAGGATGAACTTTGAGTAGATATATATAGGTGTACGCCAGTACTGCTGGAAAACGCGCTGTATGACGACGAGGAATTGTTGCCGGAGCGGTGCGGCGAATTCGAGGTAGGACGAGGGATCAGAGGTCTCGTCTATGGACGGCCGACCTGCACCAAGCGATCTAAGTCGTGACAGTTCGTCTTGGACTGCCTCATACTCTGGGCTGGAGCGCCGGATTTGGTGCCAGTCAGTTTCTGAGTGACTTCCTGGAGCGTCTCCGGTGACTTCAAGCATCCACTCGGCAGGGTTCTCTCCAGGAGGACAAGCTGGGGCGCCGTTTCGCTCAAAATAGTCCGTGAGGGTCTTGGAGTGATCGCCAATCTCACCTGAAAGGGTAATAGTAAGTATTACCGGACCCGCAAGTATCTCGATTAGACACAAAGATCGGAGGTGAAGCATTGTACTCACCAAAGTAAACAGTGCGGCCGTCCTTTGACAGAAATAGAAGACGGTCGAACCGCTGAAACAGAATGGCAGAGGGCTGATGGATGGTGCATAGAATTGATTGGCCGGCCTTGGATAACTTTTCAAGGAGATCCAACACGGCCCAGCTGGTTTGCGAATCGAGGCCCGATGTTGGCTCGTCGACGAAAAGTAGAAGTGGTGGCTTGGCAGCGAGTTCAACACCGATTGTTAGGCGCTTACGTTGCTCAACGTTGAGGCCCTCGCCTAACACTCCAACAACTGCATCAGCGTATTCTTCCATGTCGAGAAGTCTGATGACTTCGTTCACGTAAGCCAGCTTCTCATGCTTCGGTGTACTGGCCGGCTGACGTAGGAGCGCTGAGAACTCTAGAGCCTATTCTCCAAGTCAGCATCGATTCCTGCGTAGCCCTATTAGTGGGTAGAACACTTACCTCTCGGACGGTTGTCGTCTCAAGGTGTAGATCTTGCTGCTGCACATACCCGGTCTTGCGTTGGAAGCTGTGATCACGCATCTTTCCATCAACTAGCATTTCGCCGGTAATGACACCAGTGCCCACGCGATCAGCCAAGCAATCAAGCAGTGAAGTCTTGCCTGCACCGGAAACTCCCATTAAAGCCGTGAGAGTACCAGGCTTGACCCAACCATCGACGTTGTCTAAGATTCGCCTCGGTTGTCCTTTGACTTTGATGTCATAACAGACGTTATTCCAATGAAAGACACTCACAGAGCCCTGGAAAGCTCCTTTGCTGCTAGTGAGAGAGTCTTCAGGCTTCTTCACCACCGGTACGGCGCCAGAGATTGACTTTTCAACGTCGTTACCGCCGGATGATGAAGGAACGAAACCCCTCCTAAACACAAGGACTTCGCCTTTGGACTTCCTCGCTGTGATGTACTCGCTGTGATGTACTCGCTGTGATGTACTCGCTGGCGATGAAGTAGACGACGTGGTTGAAGATGATCATTCCAAAAACGATGCCAACGTTGCGCCACTTGTGCTCCTCGTAGTAACTGTACGCCGAATTGATGTATGCGTCTCCATTAACATATTTCTGACCTCGGACGGCACCAATAGCGTTGCAAGCCACATAGTCCGCGTTCGCGTCGGCGTAGTCGGGGACATATGATGAGCATGTAAAGTTGCGTCCATGGAATTCGTTGACCATAAGAGACTCGAAGCCATAAGCAACTGGGTTCAGATAATTGATCCATCTACACCAGTCAAGCATGTAGTCAACCGGTATAACGAAGCCCGTAAAGACGATAAAGGCAATAAGAAGGATTGCAGAAGGGATCTCGGCCTCGTAGACGGTGCGGGACATGGATGCTCTGTGGCTTGTTAGCGCATGCTTCACCTGGCTCGAGTTGTTTCGATAGCTTACATGGATCTAAAGACTCCAGACATGGCCATAACAATGAGGAACACCATAAATAGGTAAAAGAAGAACGGGCCCGGCTCGCGTCTGAGGTCTGTCATAAAGTAAAAGACCAAATTGAAGACAATCGCGTTGAGAACCTTGTACGGCATATCAACAAGAACAGAAGCATATGACTCAGCCGATGGGTGATAAAACGCATATCGAGATTGTTTTTCGACAATGGGTCGTTGCTCATAAAGCGTCATGATTTCGAGTGCAGAAGCGAAAGCATTGAACAGGATAGAGACGAAGAGAACAGCGCCGTGTGTATAGAAGGAACCTGTGTTCATGTCCATGTTGTAGAACAACGATGATACGATGAGGCCGAGAACCAAGTTTGCGATTAGCATGCCGACGGTTATCCATGGATCCGCCTTGAGGCGTCTGAAGCCACGCCAGAGACAGAGCTGGACCTGCTGAGAGTAGGTGAGGATGTATGGAGACTTGAGACGTTGTCCTTTGGACTGCGCCGACTTCTTGAGTTGTCGGAACGTCTCTGCATCGGGACCGCCAAGAGGATGCTGGGTCTTGTATTCTTCGATTTCGGCCTGCAAGGCTTTGTACTCGGCACTGTTCCTCCAAGCAGCAGCAAACTCGTCCGCAGTCCTTGGGGGATGGTGTCCCGGACAAGGTATACGCTCGGTCGGCGAAGTCATCGAAGTGAGGAAATCGGGCGTTGTCTGGCGTGCTGGACACTCGAACCCAAGATTGACGAAATACTCTTTGGCCTTGGACGCAGGACCGAAGTAGATCTGTCTTCCCTCGTATAAAACAGTGGCCTTATCGAAGAGATCGTAGGCGCTTTGAGGGGCTTGATAGATGGAGACAGCGCACGTCTGGCCGAAGAGCTCGGATTGGAGACGGAGCGTCTTGCAGAATTCGATGGCGTTTCCGGAGTCGAGGCCGCGGGTTGAGCTGCAGTAAACAGTTAGTACAGATGGTTTAACTAGTCACGGCGCCTTACTTATCCCAGCACTGAAACGGGGCGTTTGATAGAGTTGCTTCGGCAATAGTGACGCGTTTCCGTTCGCCTCCTGAAACTCCTCGTTCGAACTCGTTACCGACTTTGGTGTTGATGGTGTGGCTAATACCGTACATTGCCATCACGACGTCCCGAAGATGCTCACAATACCTGCGAGTATCCATATTAGTCCAGTCGTAGTTATCAGGGTAGACTACTTGGCTTACTGGTTACGAGTGATGCCTCGAGGAAGATCTCTTGGGCAACGAGCACGCGAAGCAAACGTCAAGGTCTCGCCAACAGTCAGCTGAGGGAAGTGAACGTCCACCTCGGCAGTGTAGATGGCATCCCCACGATGAGAAGCGTGCATCTCCTCGGCAGATATGCCTTGGTAGTTGAAGTAAGCATTCTCCCTGTTCACGTAGATACCGTTTGTCTCGCCAGAAATGGTCTTGAGAAAAGTCGAGCATCCTGATCCAGGTGGGCCCAAGACAACACACATCTCCCCAGATCGAATAAGCCCATCAAACTGGTGAAGGATATCGATACGAGTGTGACCCGCAGTCTTGGAAAACAACCGTCGAATCATCATGGGCAGAGCCAGCCAGACATTGCCCACATCTTTCTGAAAGTCGGTGGGCGTGCCGTACCCAAAAACGTTGACGTTCTGGAAGCATAAACTGACACGACGGGAGCCTTGGCCTCGTTCGCTGGCCGCTTTAGCGACCGTCTTGGCCCAAGTTCGTGCATTGAACTTGTCACCTCGGGGGTTCAAGGGGGAGTTGGGGTCGGTGCTGCTGAAGATGGCGGCAGAGTCGTCAACGTCTACGGCTGACTGCCGGGTATACTCTCGAGCCAGGTCCTGAACAATAGAGTGTCTTTGTTCGAGTTCGAGGCTTGCCGTTTCGCAATCGAGGTTCGTTGAGACTCGTGGATGCTTGTCGGTCTCTCTAACGGTGCCAGAGCCGGACAGGCTTGAACCAGTCCCGGGCGGAACTGAGTCTGATGGCTCATTGGCACCAATGGGCGTTGTTGGCATGGTTTAGGACGAGTTTTGAAGTCGAAAAGAATAAGGTTGATCAAAAATAGGATAAAAAAAGAACAACTGCGGGTAGTGCATGGCCGTCAAGCAAGAGAGAACAACAAAACAGGCAGATCAGCTTTTATATCCTTGACCCAAGACTCGACGAAGAACTAGAATCATACCATAAATTGACTCTTTTGCCGCTGCTTACACGGCTTTCAGCCTTACGGGCGGCGGTCACGACCGAAAAGACCGCGGACCGGGCCTGGATAAGACCGAAGCCGATACCCGCCCGGGGCCGCTTACGTCCGTCAATCCCCCGGACACCTCATCTCACACGCTTGCGTGGAACCAATTGCGTGGTGTGCGCCGGGTTTAAATGAGATTACAAGCAGAACACTCTGCGGTCATCAAATGACTTTCCAAGATGTCGGATACTTTCGGATTAGGCCCATTTCGGTCAACGAACCGCAACTCAGCAGTGTTGGTTTCCACTCCTGACCTACCCACTCGCCTTTTCTGTTAAGCCCGGCCCGTGGAAAAGGAACCAAAATTGCAACTCGGCACTGGATCCCAGCGCACCTAAATGACTCGGGCCATTTGCCCCTACTTTCTAGATACACAAGAGGTGGAAGCCCCCGGGACGGAGTGAGGGAGCCAGCACTAAGGCATCAGCTCCCTCTGCACGCTATCTACCACCTTATGCGGAGATCAAGTCTATCGCTATGAAGAAATGTGGAGCGTCTTCTTGAGCGCAATCTGATTAATCTTGGCACAACTAAAGAACACTTGTCAAAGCGGCTGGCAACATCTCGATGAATGGCGGGTAAAGTATCCCACAGCTTTGGGATCTATAGAGGGTGTCACTCAGACCCCAAGTGAGACGCCAGCCTCCCGGCGAAGACTGAGCCAGGCCTGACTCAACTCATAAAACACTGGGGCCATTGTGTCCTTGCTTGCCAGGAATGCCGCTTTGTCAAATGGCCGCTTCCACGCGGAACCGAGTGCCGGGCAGCCCTTGGTGTAAGGGCCGATCATGTCTCAGCGCCACTCCCTTGCATCAACCCTGAAGATCACGAACCACCAGCGCACGCATCAGGCACTCGTACAGCTTCACTCACAGATATTGAAGCTGCTACAATGAGTAATCCGAAATGCATTTTAAGAAATTCTTCAGATCCGATCGACGGGAGTGTGTAGGCCCGTAGCACAGAACCACACAACTAAGGATACGCTCCCAGCCTAATGCCCGGGCTTAGATACCAAACTTATGTTGCACCGGCTGTAGAAAATGAATATTCCTCTCGTGGTTGAATACGCATTATGAAGTAGCACCTCTCTTTCTCGGTGGACACTCTGATTGTAGCGAACTAGGAGGCACGACGCAAGGAACCCCATACTCCAAGACAGTGCTCCACCATCTGCTGAGACAATGAGGCCCCTTCATTCCTCGCAACTCGTATCGCCTCCCTCAAACACTCACAGAACTGAATTGACACGGCCACATTCCAGTCAAGAATGACCCTTGCGCTCTTCCTTGTTTCAAGACTCTTGCTCTTCTCAGTGCCTTTCGCGACCCAGCCTCTTTAACGAACGGGATACGCTGAAAAGCAATTCGCGACAAGTCCTCCCTGCGCTATGGGCCCCCCAGCCACATCCAAGAAACATCACCTGAAGAGCCTGGTATGTGCAGGCCCTGGGCGTTCACTCTAGTGGTTATCGCATCGTTCAGAACCCACACAACTGGAGCTTTCACACGAATAATCGTCGATATCCAGCCACACGGGTTGACTTGTCTTGCGATCGGGGAATAACGCAGGAACAATGGTGGTCTTGATGGAACGCTACTAAGGTCTTTGTGACCTGAAACTGCGTGCCAGAGACATTTTGAGGGCTCTGCTACCAAGTATATCTACCAAGCAGTCTGTCAACTTCATCCGATCGTCAGAATCATCACTCTTCAGTACAACACACTCAACACGCAAAGACTTTTGCAAACACTCGACACCTCTATTGTCTCTTGTTTGAAAACATAGACGCCACAATGCGGAGTTCATTGACTCTCCTGGCTCTGGCAGCCACTGCTCTTGCCCACCCCCAAGCTGTTACCGAAGACATCAAGCCCGACGATGGTCCTCCCAAGGGCTGCACCGGGTCGTACGGTGGCAGATTTGAAGTCACCATCTTCAAGAGCGAGAACAAGAAGCGAGATATGCTCCAAGTAAGAATGCTCTTGATCCCTTTTTCCCTCACCACTCGCTAACCATCTCCAGAAACGATCATGCAACGGAGAAGGAGTTCTCGTCATGACACTAGAAGATGGCGTTCTCAAAGACGCCCAGGGCCGGACTGGTTACATCTCCGACAGCTACCAGTTCCAGTTTGACGAGCCTCCCCAGTCTGGCAGCATATACACTGCCGGTTTCTCCATTTGCTCTAATGGAACCCTAGCTCTTGGCCCATCGGCCATCTTTTGGCAATGCCAGTCTGGAGACTTCTACAACCTCTATGACCGCCACTGGGCTGAGCAATGCGAACCTGTCGAGGTTGGCGTCATGCCTTGTGGTGACAGCTCTGGTGCTGTCAAAAGAAAGGTCGTCGGAAGCAGTATCGTCGCTACTACAGTTGTGACGGTAGTCGCTGATGGAGTCACTAAGGAAGTTCCTACAACAATCGCGGTTCCCATGTGTCAGATCGGCGACGGCCAGGTTCAAGTCCGCACAACGCCTTGCGATGATATGGACTTGCCGATCATCACTGCCCCTCCTGTCAGCCAAGTATCGGACGGTAAACTTGCAGTCCCTACAACTGCGCCTCCGGCTCCTCCTGTTCAGCCCCAGGATGTACCTGCAGGACCTGGTGAAGCTCCTGGGGGTAGTGACACGTCTGGCGATGAGTCTGCTGGGGATGGGACTGGTGACGACGCTGCCGGTGACGAACCAGCCGGAGACGAACCAGCCGGAGATGAGTCCTCTGGCGAAACACCAGCCGACGAGTCTAAAGGTGCGGGCGCACCGACTGGTGCATCTGCAGGTGATGAGGGCTCAGATGGCGATGCTTCAGGTTCCTCGCCCGCATCCAACACCGATTCACCAGCGGAGGAGGGTGGTAGTACCGAAACTAGTCAAGCTGGTGAAATCAGTCCCACCGGCATTATCGCCCCTACCGGAACTGCTGACTCTGACTCCGACGACGTGCTGGCCACCGACTCGGCAGCACCATCAGGTACAGATGAGGCTGAAGAGACGGACGAGGAAGAGGAGGTGAGCGCGACTGGTAGCGGGCCAACTCGAGCAGTTAAGCCTTTCCGATCAAGCAGCAGCGACAGCGATGATGCTGAGGAGACCGACAGTAGTTCAGATGCCACTTCGACTGATGAGGGCGCTGACGCGGCATCTGACGCCATCCAAGTTCTACCTGGTATCAGTCTTCTGCTTGCTCTTTGCGTAGCAGGTGGTTTAATGATTATGTAAACAGAAGTGGAAGCTGTGTTGGCGTTGGTTATGATGCTATGATGTGTAAAGATACTGTGTTCTTTGATGTTGTGTAAGCTGGACCACAAGCAGAAGAGATAGTAAATAGAAATAAAACATCCGTTGAATAACACCGTCAGGCAAAAGGTCATTGCAGCGTACTGTGAGTACCCTCGTGCATTCATTTCTTATGTACCCTGCCAATGTATTTTATTACTCCCCGTCAAAACTAATGCTATCGAGAAATAAAGTAGTAAATTTAACTAGATATTAAACACCCTTTTTAAGTGGCCTCTTCAGATCTAAGTGTCATCTTGCGTTAAAGAATTATAAGGTTCTGTGTCATGCAGCATTGGGTCTGTTGAGATGCTGTTGTTATGCAAAAACTGTTCCGTACAGAATGCTGACCGTGTGCATCACAAGATGATGCTTCACAACCAAAAGCTGCATGCTTGCAATGCGCCTAATTGTAGCCCCAGTTCAAGGACTAACCTCATGTGCTAAACCCATTGGGAAATGCCTTATCCAGGAAACACACAACGTCCTCCCAAAGAGCTTGCGGGCGTTCCATGGCTGCGAAATGGCCACCAGTCTCGTGTCTCTTGAACCATATCAGATCTCCCACAGCAGTCGCCCAGCTCCTCGGAGCCAGAAACACGTCATCCGGAAACTGGCTATACCCAAAAGGCTTTTTGATAAACGGAAGGGCCGCCGAGGGCCCACCAGGGGGGAATAGAGCTCTGTAAGGCCAGAAGGTATTTGACGCGCTAGAGGTCAAGAACCATAACGTGATATGCGTCAGTACTGTATCTACCGAAGGGACTGTCGATCTAGATGTCCAGCTGATGAGTTTGTCACCGATCCTAGTATCATCCGTATTAGTAATGTCTAAGAATGGAATCACTCAGCGCCAGGCATACCAGGCGAGGAGGGAGACAGGGTTGGACCCCAGAACGAATGCGATGGTGGACGAGCGAGTGCCCTACTCTGCAGCGTATCCGAAATGATTTTGCATATAGGCTCTACCTTTTTCAAGGTCTGCTGCTTCTTGTGCTGTAAGGTTCGTTTCCGCTCCCTCGGGGGCCATGGTGATGGGGAGGAAATTAACGTGGCAAGCTGATACCCATATCAGTGATCAAACTCAACCAATACCCTGTCGAAAACCTGGATGGGCGGCACCTGATATCAACATACCTTTGCAGCCCTCATCGCTCCCCGCCACAGCCATGGCAATAGTTGCACCTAGGTCACCTCCTTGAACCACATAACCATCACCAAATCCAAGTCCATGGATCAGTCTTGTCATTATCCTCGCTGCATCCAGCGGACCAAAATCACTCTCAAATGGAAGCGGTTGAGAGAGGGGGAATCCAGGTAAGCTGGGGACGATGAGGTGATACGGGTTTGCCGCCGGGGTAAACCGCGACTTGACCAGATCAAAGAGCTCCACGAACTCCAAGAAGCTTCCTGGCCATCCGTGGAACATGATGAGAGGAATGGCGTCGGTTCTCTCAGAGAACAAAGCCATGAAGTGAATAGAGTACTTAAATTGGGTCTCGGGGTCTGACACGGTTGCCCGAAAGTGCGGATGACGATTCAACCTGCGCTGAGTGTCGGGCCAGGAGAAGTTGTTTAACCACCGGTCTCGCGCATTGAGCATCCAGGTGAGGCTGAGACCATATGTGCCATCTTCACGGGTATTTTCAAAGTTGGGTGGCCCAATCTGTGACGCCTGGATGAGAGACTTGAGATTCTGTATCTCTGACTCTCCGTAGTTGATGGCGAGGGGCTCCACGGGCAAGTCAGGCTCGTAGGGTAATTTAGACCATTGTATCTCTGACTCGTTCAATCCAGTGCCAGGCGTACCAGAGACAGGCAGAGACAGGAGGGATAGTGAAAGTCCAACCAACAGATGGAACAACATTTTCGGAGACTTGCAGAAATTGGGCAGGAGGAGAATCGACCACGAAGAGATGGCCATCGAGGGGTTGGTTTTTTTAATACGAATTCGAAGCGACCAATTCTCCCAGAAAACTATCTCGTCTTCCATGATTCTGATCGCCTAGTTCAATTCTCTTCCCCTTTTTTGATGCCTGGATTTCTTCATTCCGATGCTGATCGGATGTATCGGATTCCCGGACAAGTTGGAATGTCCGGCCTCTAACTCAAGTACTTGGAGTCAAACTGGCCTAACCGGGTAATAGCTTACAAATCCACCACGAAGTCATTTCTATATCTGCGAGAGTCACGTAAGGGAGAAGAATGGGAGAAAATAGCCAGAAGACGTTGCTTCAGGCCCCCAACAAAACCTATTGATACATATTTATTTCTATCGATACCTTGTCCTTAGGTTATGCCCCCAGTTCTCCGTCAAAAGGTAAAGATGACACTCGACAAGTTGAAGCCGGATGACGACCGCATCCAGCATCTCTACACTACTGTTCGGCGGAAGCAGTACTACTATGCCCTCGGAACTCCGCCTTCGCCGCCAAAGGACACGATACTCCTAGTGCACGGCTTTCCTGACCTCGGATTCGGATGGCGCTACCAGGTGCCCTTCTTGATGAACCAGGGCTACCAGGTGATCGTGCCGGATTCCTTAGGCTTCGGCAAGACGGACGCGCCAAAAGAACCCCGACATTACTCGTTCAAGAGCGTCGGTGACGACTTGATGGAGCTGGTGAGGCAAATTGTTCCCACTGGCAAGATCATCCTCGGTGGTCATGACTGGGGGGGCACACTTGTCTGCCGCATGGCCCTCTGGCACAGGGAAAGCGTCAAGGCAGTTTTTGCCATCGGCATCCCGTATACCCCGTTCTCAACCGAGTACCTGGAGCCGGAAGTTATCGTTGCCTCCGGCTGGCAACCATATCTCGGATATCAGGTCCAGTTCCGAGGGTCCGAGGTCGAAAGAAAGATCCAAGGGAGAGATGGTCTCAGCCTGTTCTTCTCCGCCATGTTCTGTGGCACCGACCCCTACGGAGAACTTGGATTCAGCCTCGACAGGGGTCTTCTCTTTGATCGGCTCGCGGCCCTCAAGCGGCCGACCATTCTGGACAAAGACGAATTCGAGTTCTACGTCAACGAGTACAATCGCCATGGTATGCACGGCGCTTTGAACTGGTACCGCAACAAGGTGTTCAATTTTATGGAGGAGAAATCATTGGCGGATAGCGGGGACTTTAGGGTCGAGGTGCCGACTCTTGTCATTGAGCCGACTGGGGATGGGCCTCTGGACCCCGAAGCACACACTGGCCGGGGTGGGCAGTTTTCTAAATTGACGATCAGACAGGTCGCTTCTACTCACTGGGCTTTGATAGAGGCTCCAGAGGAGGTTAATTCTCATATCACGGAGTTTCTGGAGAAGCTTTGAGCTGATGGAGCGGGCTGGATATGGGTAGGGTTATTATGAGTTTTCCAATCACTTTCCTTTGATTACCCGTGTCATGAGCTCTCAAGAATACACGACTCCAAGGTGACTAATAATTTTCCAGAAATGACCTTACGCAAAGAAAAATGAAAAAGAAGAGAAAAAAGGGTTGCCCTTCAGCTAGAGGAATGCTCGGCATACCGAACGTTGCGCGTATCAGCCCACAGCGCCACAGACCCATCTTTAACCCCTAAGTTCCGACAGCTACCGGCGTTTGACCACTCCTTAGCGATACCCCGAGGGTCGCGCTATTCTTGGGATTTGCAGTTCCAAGTAAATATGAGATGTAAGGAACTCGGCTTTTCACACCAAGATCCTCCCAGACACTTCAGAGTCGATGTTATCTCTTGCCCAAAAAGTCCCTCGACAGCGGTTCCTCGATCAACAAACTCAATTTTAACCCTATTGGTTCATCATCGCCATGGCCATTCCGGAATCATTCAAAGTTGGCGTTGCCACTTACAAGAACCTCGAGCTCGCTGATGCCGCTTGTGTCGACATGGTCGCCGCCCTCGGTCGCGACTTTCTCGACCGGCTCTCTAGATTTACCGGACTAGACAAGTCTTGGGTCGAGATGGCTCCAGCGGTCACCATTGACTGGATTCACTCTACCACAGAGGTGATTCCAACGTCAGCCGGCCTACTGCTGAAGCCCACCGTGACATACGCGACCGCCCCCGGGAACTACGACCTGCTGCTCGTTCCCGGACTGTCGTTTGAAGGGCACCCTGAAGGGTCAGCAGAGTTTTTGAAAGAAGCGGTCAAGCAGTCCAAGGTGGTCATGACCACTTGTGGAAGATCCATGTGGCTGGCCGACTTGGGTCTCCTGGATGGAAAAGACGCGACTACAAACTCGCAGACTCTTCCGCGCATGAGGGAGGCGGCGAAAGATGTCAACTGGCAGGATAGAAACTGGGTCGTGGATGGAAAGTTCTGGACCTCTGGTGCTGCTGGCTTCGGTGAGTTACTTCCTTTCTGCTCTGTTCTAATCGTCATGTCCGTTCAAATGTCTAACAGCGTGTCTAATACAGGATATGGCATGATGGCGGAATTTTGCCGAAAGACGTTTCCCAGTGACATTTCGGACCTTCAGTTGCAAGGCCTTGGCTTTGGCAGCTTCGGCAGCCAGGAAACGAACAGAGGGATCGAACCATAGTTTGACAAGAGCTAGGGTGGTGTGATCAACAAGGCAAGCTGATACATGGTCCCACTCGAAGCATTTTGTTAAATGATGGGAATATTTGGGTTATTTTAGACATAGACACTGTGTTTAGGGCGGTACCGCATCTATGGACTTGATATAGAAAGACATACCTCGTACCATAACCATCTCAAGCTTCTATTGATAAAACGGTCGCTAGAATGAGTCACGCAATGTTATTCAATCAGCTTTGGTCGTCGGACTAATAAATGTAGGGCGTCAATTCACTTTCGCAATATTCGATAAGCTTTCATGGATCTCCTTCCGAATGGCCTTAATTAAACTTGAATGAAAGCCTTAAAGGAATAATAAGGGGCTTTGATATGGCCTCATAATATGACGTGTGAGCTTGTGTATCGTGACTTTTAAATGACTGTTAATTTGCCCGGGCTAAGCGCCTCAACATAGTCCGTCGTTCGATAGGCAATGCTCTGTAGCTGTGCAATCTTAGGTGACGTTACGGGTACATCGTTGTGCGGGCTTGTGTTGGACCAAATGGCAATAGTTGATGATCCTAATAGTATGTCTCGCAAGAATAGAACGGCCCAAACTTGATCACAGCTGAGGTCGGCCTTCGGCCATTAACGCGGGCCGAGAAGCTACGAATCCTCAATATCCTAGCCGGCATCAGGAGTTGGAGCGACTGAATATACCGATGACAATTCGCAACTTCAATCGCCTTGGTAGCCAAGAATATTAAGCTCGAGGCCAAAACCAATAAGTCTACTGCCGGTCGAGGGGGCATGGAGGGGAAAATTGTCGGCACGCGGACCAACTTTCCTCGATACTCTCCGAGGCGGTTCGGATACAATGTCGCACGCTTCTTCAGCCTCTCTGTATCCCTGGCCATCATGAGGACTCGCCGTCGATATTGTGCGAGCAGCAGAGACAAGCAGCCAGGGCTTTGTGACTCCCTTTCCTCTTCGCCCTGGCTCAGTTTTCAGGATACTAGTAATAGCCAGAGGATTACTGTTTTAATTTATGGATAAACATGCTAATCTCTAGACTCAACACCAAGAAGGCAAAACCGTCCCTGTTGAATTGCATCGCGATTTATGAGATTATTAACAGCTTCACACCAGGCCCCCTTCGCGACAACACCCCATCTCGGGTCTGATAGTTCTAGCTCTAGAGTCCTCAATGCCGCCAAGGCTGTGAATGTGGACACGAATTCTTGCGGGGGGTAATGTCTCCAGAGATCATCCATGCCCATCGAGGGACCGCTGTCTTCCGGGTTGGCTTCGGTGGGTGGTTTAATGACACGGGGCCTGGACGTTCTTTGAAGTCGAAGCCTTAAGCTGCATAGTTCGTGGCTTAGTAGACGGCAAAACTCTTTCCACTTCTCGGTGCCTCCATCTCGAAGCTCCACCATTGATGCCTCCAGTCGAACGTATCGCAGGGCTGATCGCTGCCACTGTTTCAACCCCTTGACGAAGGCGACCGCTGCGGGCAAGGCAGATGAAAACCAGGTCACAAAAGTAAACTCATTTTCATGAAACGTCATGTTTCTCGATTCCAGATAAATCTGCTTGCTTGTTATCAAGAGAGACGGTGGGATTCAGCAGATTGGCCGATACTGCCATGGGGCTCGACGGAGTGTTTTTAACTCCACTGCCTGTCTGTGTGATAGAGTATGTTCTTGGGAAGGGTTTCTGGCATTTGGAAGATCCTTCATTATAATGACTTTTGGCGAATAGGGCGTCGAGCTTGGATTAGGGTATGCCGCATCCAGCTGTGGAAAGTTGACCTCGTGGTCAAGTTGCACCCATCGATATATGGCGAGTCGAATCTCGTAGGGAAGAGTCAAGAAGGTCAATTGCCCGGTTACGGACGGTTGCGGTGTGGAATATTTCGAAGGTGCCATTGTTGCTGTTCGACGAACGATGGGCTGTTAGATAGCGTAAGAGTCTTAGTATGTACCACAACGCAGGTGAAGATCAATTATATAATAATCTCCAGTGGCCACAAGATGAAAATGACCACAAAATCATCCCATCGCTTCCGTAGCCGTGGTATCTAAGCAAGTCAGACCTGTCCATCTCGGCTCCTCGGAAGTCCGAAAAGCGATGTAGGGTGCCTTGAATAGGCTAATGGGGTAACCAGAGTCAAGTAAGTCTGCTTAGGTTGATCCTTGTTTAGGTATACAACTCGACCGTCCCATCTTATATGGAATTATCGGTAATTTTCGGTTTTTCCAGGATTTACATATTCGCGAATGCGGATAATCTGGAATCGCTTCATTTGCTGCCGGAAGTAGAAAATTTGACATGGGTCATGAGACTCATAGCTACCAGGGGGGGGATCTTAGCTGAGAGAAAGAATCTCGCACTTGTCGGACTGCCGAGAGTCCGAAGGCCGCACACAAGAGGTTTTCCAACCGACAATAAGCGTTCATAGCTTTACTTGAGAGGGAAACCCAGTTCACCATCGACATTATACGTGGCTTGGATGGAATATCGGACAATTCTCTTTGGTCGGGTTTGTTCTCTGTGGATATGTCGGTCTGACTAGGGTTAGGGAAGATCACCTACAAGGGAATGGAGACGAAGGCTTGACCAATGCTGCCCTTGGACATTTCGTTGATAAGAATTATCCCGCGACTCTATGATCTTAGCGCCTCTGTGGGCTTCTCACATTATATTCACCATCGGATGACCTCTCAGTACATCCAGGGGCGCTAGGTGTTTGACTTGGAGTCCCACAACTCCGCTGTATCTTGAACCAGAACTAAATTTAAGCATTCACGTATAAATAATGTCCCCTAGGGCAAGACTTGTAGGATCTGCTATGACGTATAACGCTGTTAGAGCTTGCCCTGCGCCGGCAGCCGTGACCGCAGCCCTCGGAACGAGTACAAACCCTTTTCAATCTTCAGAAACTCTCCAGACGGCTTGCTTTCCATCAATACCACCAATCCTCACCATATCGAGAGCCTTTTGAGCTCTTTCGAGGAGGGTCTCGCCTTCGGCTATAGAATATTCACCTGGCTTGATAACCCCCCTTCCAACCATGTCTGCCATGATAGTGGGTTGGAGATGTTCCTCAAGGAACTTATCCTAGAAACAATACATTAGAAAATTTTCACTCCAATACTATGTTAGAATATGATCAACTTGCCTTGATGTACGCGCGCGGATGTGTGCTACGGACTTGAACTCCCATCCTCCAATCCGATGCTAGCAACGGATCGGAGAAAATCTTATAGTGTTGGCCATTGGAACGTCCCACGACAGGGCGAGCGAAAGATACTTTTGCGCCCGGATTAGCAAGCGCCGAGATCCCTTGAATGCTCGCCTCCTGCGAAGCCCAGCAGTCCATGATGAAACGGCCTGGAGGACACGAGCCCCCGTTCAACTTGAGGGTGGCTATGAAAAGCTGACGAAGCAGGTCTGCGTCGGCAGAGTCAAAGACGGCACTAGCGCCTATAGACTTGAGGAGCTCATGGTTCTTCTTGGGAGCTACGGCGAAACGATTACAGAAGTGGTAGTATCGCATCAGCTGGAGCGCATGCTTGCCGACGGGGCTGGCTGCACCCCATACCAGGAGCAGCGCACCAGAATGGCTCGGGCGATAATTTTCAGGTCTCGGCCAGGGCAGCTGTAGGCCAAAGTCATTATTGAGAGAGTTGAAGGCCGTTACAAAACTCTCCGCGATCGTGACAGCAACTTGAGGCGGGATATTGGGAGGCATCTAAGGATATGTTAGGCCGCTCCTTATTCACTAGTAATAGAATATGTCATACCTTGGCCAGCATATTCTCTGATACGGTGATTTTCGCTTGGTGCGCTCGTTCGTCATCCGCCCCAGATACGAAACCGAATACCTACAGATCTCAGCAAGTCATGTCAAATCCAGAAACAAAACCAGTTGGCTGTATCCTATGGTACTCATCAGTATGTATTTGGAATCATTAACGTACCTTGTCATGGACAGCCAGTTTCTTGACCGAGTTGCCAGTTTCCAATACAGTGCCCGCGAAGCTTCTTCCCAAAACCGCAGGACATGGGCCGTTGAGCCGGTGGTTGGCTTGGTAGAGGTCATAAACTGACGAGATCGTCCACTGAACCTTCACAAGCACTTCTCCATCTCCCGGGTCCAGTGTCTGCCGCTGGACGAGACTGAGAGGAGCACCTGGTCCGGTGGTAACTATGGCTGGGTGATGTACCATTGCGAGACAGACTAGGAGGAATGTGGGAAATCTAGGGCAGAATAATGCAGATGCAAGTAGAATGTGCGGCTTTATTAGCATAATTTTAAAGTGCAAAATTCTCTAAAAAAAAATATCTTCTTTATTCTACCTGAAATCGCAACATTGCCGGGCATATGATCCGTCGACTAGCCAGTCGTTCAACCCCGTGAGAAATATCGGCCTCCCAGGTACGCCGAAGTCCGATTTGTTGATCTGATAGGGCCAAAGTACGTACCTTGCCAAAAGGACAGGGTTAATCTGGCTCTGGTGATGTTGCGGGCCAGGCTCGGGACTTATCACGATCACTATGGCATAACCGTTGCTAAATCGACATTCTCATTTTTCTGAGCGCCATGTTTTCTCTCAAATATTGGCGACCCAGTGCTCAATAATGCTTGCAGTCAACCTGTGGATAGGTGATCTAGACGCGGGTTGTATAAAAAAAAACTGTGTTCTTTGGTGTGGCTGCTGACGTCTCTGCCTATGGCAGGAAGAGTTAATCATAGTAGCAAACGGATTTCTTTTTTGCTTGACTAATCTATCACCTATGTGCCTCCTATACAAATGTTTAAAGAATTCGAAACGCGCAAATGGGCTTCAGGTAGCGAGTTTCTAGAGTGATGAGGTATCCCGACCATGCAGGTCGACCTCAATTAAAACAGGACGCACCCAAGGCCGACGTTCCTGGTCCGCGATAAGATAGCAACTTGGGCATTATGTCGCCTAGATTAGTTGGCTGTGGCACTCGCTTATAGACGTTATACGTCGACGGCGCATCGGCTTAGTCCGAGAAGGTTTGAGTAGTTGGCGGGACTGGAACCTTCCGCCGTAAGGCAAAGACACGGCCGATAATGATCGATTCTGAATCAATGCAGGCGCAAACTTAGATTAACTAGCTAGTCATGACAATCCGGGTATCCGGAATATCTCTCAATTAGCTATAGCTGAGCTCGACTATGGGGGAGCCACCCTCTCAAAGCGGGCGTTCAATACGCTGCGTTCCCCACGGGGTACCATTCGTGCGGACATCGTGGGGTATTACGGGGCATGCCTACCTCCAAACCTAACGAAAGAGAAGAACGATCTTGAGTTAGTGGATTACGGCTAGAAAGGTGATGTGGCATATCTAAGCTTGTCGTTGTAGCCCATCCCATGAAGTGGTTCGCCTTCTGCTCACGAACAAGACAAGTATAGATACAGCAGGCAGTCTTGGGCAAATTGTGAAAGCACAGGCACAGCATCAAGCACGATCTGGTTTGTGCTGCATTCCATCAATGGCAGAGCTTTTCCGACAACATGGAATCGAACACAATGTCATGTATGCTCTGGTCAAAGTAATCATGTTGAGGCATTCTCAACAGCTTGCGCTATTGTGGACAGCCTGGCAGCGCCAAATCAATGACGGGCGGGTCACCCTAAAGAGCGCCCTTTTTTATCCTTCTGCCGCAATCTGATGAGATTCATGACAGCAAACTAGCCATTTGTCCGCACAATCAAACCCCCAAGGTTTGAGACAACATGCGACAAACAGAAGACGGTGGGTTCTGACTCAGATCAAGGGCACAATGCCCCTAAAGGTGTAGCAAAGCAACATCACGAGTTCGGATTCTCACCGAGGTGGTCATGGTAGGAAGAAGGTCCGGTTTTAAAGGCCTAGTCCGTGCAAGGGCTGTGGTGATACAAGCTCCTTTGACCCGACGAGCTGGCAGCCCTACAGCCACCATGTGCTAGAGCAGCATGGCGGCACACAAGGTTTCAATAGAGACTGCATGAACGATGAGATGCGGGTGATTAATGCATTTCATCACTGAGACTTGAATCCGTTGCGCAGATTCGAGAGACAAGAATCATGATACCGGAGGTTGTGTGCATGCTCGTTCGCGCACAAGTCTATCTACCATCTTCGATAAATGATGTCATTATCGGCCCTCCAAAGCTTTCTGTAGGCAAATTCCACGGTTGTCTCAGTGTGTGATAAAGCTCGCAGCAAGACGAGATGAAAGCCCCAATCCACAATTCCCAAACCAACAAGGCGGCGGCAGAGTTATTACTCGTAACAAACCCACCGACCAGCTCACTCTTGCAGCCTCTAAATTAAATGCGAGTCGATGGATCAGATACTCGCAGAAACTGCAGTCACTGCATGTGTCCTGTATGTCTCTGACGGTGGCACCAGTGTCCAAGCGGGCGCAGCTGGGGTGCCCACCCAGTTCTGATCAAGCTGAGATGGCGAATGTTTTCCCACAGATAGAGACGCCGGAATACTCTGGAGCCGCAGGGTATAAGTCGCCTGAGATATTGAGATCTACCTCGACCCCGGACTTGATCTCGTGGATGATGTCTTTATAGGGGACTCTTGTCCGAGCCGCAAGTGTTTGAAGCGCTGACTGTCGTCGGGGAGGGTCGCTGTGGTGTTGGTTGTGTAGGACATTGATTGCTGACTCGCGGCGTCGGGGCGTGGGGGATCCACCGCGGAGCCGAAGTGCATTGCGGAACTCCCCTTGTCAGCCAGTCTAACCCAGGAGACTAGGTAATAGTCTAACAAAAGAGCATCTACCATCAGAGACTCTTCTATTCGATTCATCCTTAGCCCGCTGGGCCGTCGCCTTCTGCCCGGCCTGATCCGGTTGGTCCCGTCCCCTGCATCGTCATCTCCAAGGCCACGTTTTTTTGCGACGCCATTCGAGTCTCGCGCACGCTCCCCTTTTTCTCTGGCTGACGCCGTCGGGAGTCTCGTATCAACTCCCGTAGCTTACTCTGGCGGAGCCGCAAAACCCGATCCTGTCTGTAGTGAGGCTGCCTGCGAAATGACTCGCTAGGTGTAAGGTCGCAGATAGGAAGTGAGAGATAGCAGAGCTGAAGAATGAGTGTACATGCGCGATGAGATAGAGTCGCAGACCAGATGTCGCAATTCTGAAATGTCAGTTTACCCCAACAAGAGTGCAACTCCCGCAGAAGCAAAAAAAGAAAAAAAGAAGAATAGAAACTGGGGATCCTGTACTCCGTAGGGCAGAGTTGCATGCCACCGCAAAAGACGAGATGACTTGGGGCTCTCCCAGGGACTCGGAAAGGGACCAAGATGGGGCCCAAAACGAGGCTCGTCCTTGGTGATCTTCAACGGTCCGCTGCATTGCGGGTCTGAGACAGAAGCTCAGATGCGGAAGCGTCCCAAGATACCGCACACGCCCAACGACGAGGCCATCCAACTAGTTCTAGCACCATGGAACTACCCCTGGACGCCCGCCGGCTTCCATCCCCGCTAGTGCCGATGCATGCACGCACGGCATGGCATGCCATGTGAAGTGTCTTTGCTCAAATATGCAGTCAGACGCTCCAGAACACTCTCACTTTGCTTCTTGACATTCCTTTCTTTTTCTTACGCTTTTCCCTTTTCGAGACACTCGACACCAACCGTCACCATGGGCGGCTTCCTAATCCCCGCCGACTACAAGTTCCACAAGCCCAGCGTCAATGATATGAACATTGCGAGTATCGCCTGGGGCTTCTCCCTCGGCGTGTGCATCTTTACGGGAGCAAAGGGCGCGAGGCAGACGGTCAAGTCATGGAAGCGAGGCATGAGGACAAACATCTATCTCATCCTGCTGTGGACAGAGTGGACGAGCAGCACCGTCATGAGCGCCATCACCTGGTCCTATCTCCGCGAGTACATCAAGCCTAGTTTTGCCGTCTTCTTTGTCATTGGTATGTTGGAGTCCCAAAGTCTTGTATTGGACATGTCTAATAAATTATCGCAGTCTTCCTCTGGGCCGTTCAGATCCAAACCCTGCTGCAGATTATCATCAACCGAATCTCGATTCTAATGGTGGTTCGACAAAATGCCTGGAAGCTCAAGTTGGGTGTGTTTATGGTTCTGTTAGCCATCAACATCAGCGTCTTTTGTGTCTGGATCCCAGCGCGACTTCAGATTAGCGACAAATGGGTCGACGTCAACGCCGTCTGGGATAGATGTGAGAAGGGCATCTTTTTGATCGTCGACGCCGGCCTCAACTTTTACTTTATCCACCTTGTGCGCTCTCGACTCATCGCCAATGGTCTCACCAAGTACAACCGACTCTTCCGGTTTAACCTGATGATGATTGTGGTGTCTATCACCATGGATGTACGCATTGGTCCTTCTTGAATTACTGTTTCAAATGACTAACTCAGACAGGTCCTCCTAATCGCAATGATGTCTCTCCCCAACGACATCGTCTACCTCCAGTTCCACCCCCTCGCCTACCTCGTCAAGCTCCACATCGAGATGAACATGGCCGAGCTCATCACAAAGGTGGTCAAGGCCAGCAACCCGCACGGCTACGAGTACTCGGGCTCCCGATCGCGCTCCAACCCCAAGAGTTCACAGCACGGGACTCACACGACCAAGTCTAAGAAGATGGGGTCCATCTTCCCCCGTGGCAACCAAACCTATGTGGAGGCGGGCGGCGAAGATATCGAGCTACCTGCGAGGGAAAGGGGCGACGGCATCCAGGTGTCCAAGACGACGCACGTGGTGGTCAAGCAGACTGGCAACTCAGACTACGACGACCCGGATTTTGCGAGCGAGTCGAGCTCTACACGGCAGCTGAAGCGAGAGCACTATGCCGTCTAGGTTTCAGTCTTCTCTTGAGTTTGACAACACATCGGATACCACTTTCGTCTTCAATATACCTCTGATTAGATTACAGCGGCAACGAGCACACAAGGGCGGCACAGTTTTTTACCTAATACCTACCATACCAAAGCATAGACCAACCATAGAAGTTTAGATGAAATTTAATGCATGAATCTCCAATCATCTCTCAAACAAGTCCGTCTGCGCCCCTGCAGCTAAAACAATTGTGATCCATGTTGTAAATCCCCGTCAAAAGCTTCGGCACTAAAAAGTCGGCTCCGCTGGTCCGATATCTTATGGCGGGCTGCGTGTATTGGGGTTAGTCAGACTCCCCTGGTCCGTAAAAAAGGAAAAACGTGCCATAATCGAACGACTGATCCAGTCAGATTGAAACGCGCCACACGGAGGAGCCGACGCGCATTATGAGATCGTGGACTTTTGTTATGGTTGCCAGGAAAAAGCAATGTTTTTTCCTTCACCCCAGATTTTGCCGGGTTTATGGTGGTGTGGACTTTGAAGATGCATGCTAGTTCCTTGTCGACCCCAGGAAAAGAAAAGACAAACCTTGGGACTCGGGGGATATTCAGAAAAAGAAAGAATAAGAATATGCTTAATTGAAGATATGATACCCCGTAAGCAAGCGGGCTTTGACAGAATGGGTGGTTTCTGGCGCCGGGCTCTAGGGTAGATGTCAGACCTAGACGGTTTTTTAAAAGTCCACCCCTAAGACCTCTGAGTTACTATCGAGAAATGGCTGTAGATAATTCTATTCCCATCAATAATTCCACTGAACGAACCGTCAACCATCAACGTAGTTAGTGCTCATGATTTTGGTAAAAAGAGATGTTGTCATCAGTAAACTTCTGATTTAGCTTTTCTTACCGCAGACAGAGACGTCCGTAGGCACAACAAAGAACACAGTTTTTACACAACAACAGCATCTCAACAGACCCAATGCTACATGACACAAAACCTTAAGATTGCCGTTGTCTCAAGGCGTTCTGGTGGGCTTGGCTTGGCAACTGCTCACCGTCAACAAATGAACAAGTGGTATTTTGGATCCTTTACGCTTTTCGATGCGTCAGTTTTCTTCAAGCATATTTCCATTCTATGTACAATGCCCCAAGG
>JAADYS010000738.1:0-10872 GCA_012931995.1 Fusarium albosuccineum | reverse complement strand
GACCCCTGTCGGTGGGCGAGAGAGGGAGGAAAAAGCTGCTGACCCCTGTTCACTGCGTTCTGCAGCCTTGTACTTGAGTGTTTGCCGCTAGACTCGATACGTATCCACCTTTCTCGTTCAGTGTGATGCAAGCTTGGTAGTCTGACCTTCACAAGAAATATCAATAAGCTATGCGTGAGAGAATGTTGTTCCGAATTTTAAGATGGATATTTCCCTTGGAGTAAAGCATGTATGATTCAGCCGAGAAGGAATATAAGAGAACGCCGTAAGGTATCACAAGACCCTCGTCTGGCTAGAACACAGGAGCTGCGGAGTTTCTGAGTGTTTGAAAAAGCATTTCGTCCTCGAAACTCTACAGCCGCAATGTACTCCCCAACGATCCGGGGGTGCAGGTAGTATGCCCCTGTTTGGGCTGTTGCAGCCTCATCGGTCTGCAGGGCGCACAGCAGGCTTGGAGAATGGCGGTTACCAAGGAGCAGATGTGCAGCCGCCTCACTAAGCCCTGGAGGCTACTGTACGCCGTTCGAGCCGCTCCTCTCTGTTTTGATTCGCTGTTGTTCGCGCAGATGTCTGCGATGAATTCTTCGCTGATCTCTGCGCTAGTGTCACCGACTGTTTCCTCGAGTAGCTCCTCCATAAATTCCTCGGTGAGTTTCTCGAATAACTTCTCGATGAAGGCATAGAACAATTCCTCGAATTATTTCTCGAGCTCTTCCCCGACCCGCCTTGCTCGTGTGAGCGTCTGCGTTATAGCAATGTCAAAACAGTTTCGCTGTATCTATTGTTGGGAGCTTATTGGAAAATCCAACAGACGCAGACATCTTGATGTCGTCCATTACGCCGACGCTACTGTAACGGCACTTATTGAAAAATATCTTCGCAACTTGAAAGACCATCAGAGCCTTCTTGCTGGCGCCTTGGAGTTGGAGATCGAGAGGGCCAAGGGTCTCAGAAGCCTGAAGGACGGGAAATATCAAGAAGCCTGCGGGTTATCCAAGTCGGATAGCGCATTTTTGATGGATCAATTGGAATGCTGGAAGCAGGAGACCACGGGTCAACACGTCTTTGAGGACATCATGCACGATTTCGACAAAAACAAATCACAGGACGCTGTTTTCTCTACCACGGAATCGAACCACCCAGAGCAGGAAACCAGCATCGAGGAAGTCATCAGGCAACTCTTCGAGCCTAATACATCTCGCACCGTGTATGCCGTCAACTTTACTATCAGAGACGCCATGTTCATGCCTCAAAGATTGCAGCATCACGAGATTTCTTCTCAGCCTAGAATCATGGCAAACGTCACACCGGAAGGCACAGTCATCGATCTGCATGTTGGTGAGTAGGCTCCTCACGATTTGAGCTTTGAAATGCTAAGCCCTAAGCTAGACCGAGGCTATCATGGAATCACGGCACTCAAGTATGGCTGTATCAAGATCTGGGGCCTCTATCCCTGGACTTCCGCCAACAAAAAACTCTGGGAAGAACATTGCCAGTCTCCGCAACGTTTCGTAGCCTTGCAAGGCAAGCTAGAGGAAGGAAGATTCTTCGTTCAGCTTCAGACATCAGCGATGTACATTCCCCCAGGATGTATCCACATGACCGTGACTATCAAAGGTGGTTTTGTCCCCGGTATGATGTATATCACTCACGAAAGCCTCGAGGCGGCTGCGGATGACCTGGACATAGATATTTCTCACGGGATGCCGCGCAAGGCCGCGGACTTCGAACCCTTTCTTGAAAGTGTCATCATGTGTCTCAAAAGGGGAGGGGATAGACGCGAAACTGCTTTAAAGACCCTTTGCCGATTGTCAAAAGAGTCCGGGTTGAGGAAGAATAAGCTCATTGATGAAGTGAAGAAAGAAGTCGACGCCAAAGATTCTTGTGGCGTTTGTGGAAAGAAATGGGCTGGCCATTGGCGCGGTTGACATCGCGGGCGTCATGTCCTGTGTCGTTGCAGCTTTCCCCGTTCCATGCTTTGCAGAGAATAGATTGCACTTTTCGGTCAGCTAGCCACAATCTCCTGCGTTTCCTTTCCTGCTATTACAAGCCCAAATAGATCAAGCCTCACTCATAGCACAGAGACTTGCCTACGCCGATGCAACAGGATGGGTGCCCTGACCGCCAGCGCTTGATAAACTCAAGTGAGGTCGTCGTAGTGGGACGCGGAATGACGGGAGCCGGGTTGATCTCCGTCGCTAAATTGGTAGCTTGACGCGAAACGTGGAGGATAGCGCTTGCACCATCCTACTTGGAACGGTCTGGTACGTTCCTGCCCTGGCTTGTTGGTTGGGTGCCCTGATGGTGAAGCCGAACCCCGAGCTAGTGTAAAAAAGGTCAAGTACAATCTGGCAACAGCGTTAGTACTGTGTGAGATACACTGTATACATCGTTAGCTCGTTGCGACTACGCGACGTTACCAGACCGATGCGCCAGCCTTGTTTCGCCCCTGGCGCGTCAAGGTGGGATGGCCAGGCACGCGCAAGCCGCGTGTTGGGTCGCGATTGTCTCCCGAAGAGCTGTCGGGGTTGCAAGAACCTTTGGAGTGTTCGCCATGCGCGCTAGGCAAGGTTCCACAACGTCACCGTACATTAGAGGATGAGACACGAGACGAACGCAGCAAGTCAGGGTCTTTGGCCCAGAGAACCAACACAACATGGGCTTGCCTCATTCTTGTTTGAGCGAAGAGGAAGGATATCGCGGCGTTGCGAATTTTGCGCGTACGCATGCGGCCAACCTCCGAGCCCACCGATGTGTCCTCCTGGCAGTTATGCTGAGGTCTAGTATCTAAGCTGTGATCAAACTCGATGTGCTGTCGTCATCTACGTGATCCAATGCCCCCGCGTCTCTGTGACTCTAAAGGCTCTTGGGAGTAGCTCTGCGTCTTTGAACCTGGTCAGAAAGTTGCCTTTCTCTTATGATGTATCTTTCAATGCCGGAATGAAGAGAGACTGGAGTGGTTGGAAACGGTTCCCGGGCTCAGCTGGTTCCTGAAGATCGCCAGCCGAGGTTGGCCCACCCGCGCATCTCGTTCACTATCCTTGCGGGGTACGAAGCGGCGGCCCTGCTTTCTCGGGAACTTTGTTCAAAATCCTGTGCTTTTCCAAGAAGGCCATGTCTCCGTTGCCTATTCACACGGGTTCGTCTTTCTCCGACCTTCAATGCCACCACCCTTGTCATTCAATTGTTGTACACACTCCAGAATTGCTCTTTGCCGCGTGCCTGATCGCTTGGCAGGAAAGAGCAAGTTTGTGTTGAATATACTGGGGGTGTCACGTGTGGGTCAGGGATCCTAAGATTAAACCCAGGCCTGCCAGGGGCAGAAAACACGGAACACGAGCAGGAGTTGCTGTTGTCGTGTCTAGAGTCGTCCTCGTTATGGTCCTTCTGCATATCACTCCTGTTCCCTCTCGGGGTTATCGCCCAAGGGGTGGTGGTTTTGCCAGGGGTTGAACAAATGGTAAGCTATCACCCTGGTTGATAGCGATGGAAGACTATCATTTCTTGGTCAGCAAAGCGACCTGATGGCTGTCCGCTCGCAAGCCGGGTGGCAACGGCTGTGCGTTGATTGGTAGACACCATTCTCGGAACAGCTTCTGAACTTCCGACTGATTGATCATGAAGGGTGTGTAAAGAGGGGTGAACCTGGACAGTGGTTTGACGGTGATAACTGAGATCCACGTGTCTAAGGAAGTACAGTAAGATTCAAACTGCGCTAGCAGGGATGGAGATTAGAGGAGATTCAAAAGTATCGCTGTCTTGATAAGTAGCAGTGAGTGTCTTGCGAGATGGCCCTACCTTCTGTCCTACATTCTCATTCTATTCTACCCTACCCTTTACTGTCGGCGCAGACACAGCAGCACACATCATCCCGGCTTCAAACTTGGCCCCTCATCCACCTGACACCATGTCTTCGTTGGGCATCACGGATAACCCTGTTCGATCACGGCTCGACAGGCGCTCGTACCTCCTAGAGGAGCTCCCTAATAAGCTTCGGGTTCAGTGGGTTCATTGTCCCGGGGCTCAGAATTCCAAGATGGTAGTGAGCCTCGCCTCTGGTTCCTACAACGATGATGATGTGCCGGGTGTCGGGCATGCTGCGGAGCATTTTCTCTTCATGGGATCTAAAAAGGTACAGTGTTCTCTCATCCAGTGTTAGTCATGCGGTAAGGCTAAACGCGCTACAAAAACAGTACCCTCGCCGGGACATTTTGGTAGAACTCCTTGCCAAGAACAGTGGAAGCAGGAATGGGGGGACCCAGGCCACCAGTACCACTTGGTGGTTTGAGATCAACACCGACGCGGCAGACGAAGAGGCCGGCGCGAAGTTAGAGGAGGTTGGCGATGTCTTCCTTCAACATTTCATCGAGCCCATTTTCGACCCCGACACGGTAGAACGCGAGCTCAAGAACATCGAGAGCGAATATAGATGTCACGAACGAGATGACATGAGAAGGCTTTGGCAGCTGGACCAATCGCTGTCCAACCCGGAGCATCCTGCGTCCTGGACATTTGCACATGGGAACCGTGAGTCGTTGGGAGAGCCGGCGCAGCTCCTCGCAAATGTGGCCGAGCACTGGAAGAAGCACTACTGCGCAGGCCTCATGGGGTGCGTTGTACTCTCTCCACTGCCCATTGAAGAATTACAGGACAGGTTCCGGGCCACCCTCGCCGAGATCCCCAACAGAGGGCTCAGCAGGAAGGACTGGGGCACCATCCCCAACTTCCTCGAGAAAGACCTAGGCACGGAGACGTTTATAGAGCCTGTGGGAGACGTGGATTTCCTGATCATCAACTTCCACTTTCCCGGAAAGGAAGATGACGGCTACTCGGCCCGTGGAGAACACGCACTCGATCTTCTGTCGCAGAAGGCAGAGGGGGGTGTTTATGACGTGCTCAAGGGGAAAGGACTGGTCCAGGATCTCAGCGGCGGTGTCTATTACGAGTTTACCGGCCACCGCAGGATCTTCATTGTTGCACGTCTAACAGAATCCGGGGCCGAGAACTACCAGAAAGTGGTCCAGGAAATATACTACATGATCGCCCGCATAAAGGCCGAAGGTCCGCAGCAGGGACGAGTCGAAGAGGAGACGAGGTCGAAGCACATTCGATTCTGCACCAGGCAAATCCCCGACATGAAACTTGCCAGTAGGATTGCCAAAAACATGCTGCGACCATACCTCCAACCCGAAAATCTTGTTTATGGCAGCAACGAAATCTCAGTCCGGAGCCGGTTTAACGCCGACGATATCATCAGAAATATGGACCTGCTGAAGCCTGAGAACATGCGCCTCGTGCTCGTCTCGAACAAGTTCAAAAATCATGTCACCGAAAAGGAGAAATGGTTCGGGACAGAGTGGGGGACCCGTAAGATACCACCTGACGACATGGCCAGCTATCGTGCCGCCGCCACTCTATCCCTCGACCAGCTACATTCCGAGCCCAAGCTACCGCCGCCGAACTCGCTAATCATCAAGCATGAATTCGAGATCGAACTGCTGGGGCCCCAGCGGGGCTGGGCGGCGAAATCATTGGGAACTGCCGATGAGAAGGAGGAGAAGCGGCGGCCGCCGCCCAGGGCCCTCCAGACGGGTAAGAACGAAATCTGGTTCGCACAGGGCGAGGGGGTATGGGCCGAGCCCCGAGTCATGCTTGACATGCGCATTCAACCCAATAACATCTTTGCCGATGCGGAAAGCT
Organism: Fusarium albosuccineum; assembly: GCA_012931995.1. NCBI lineage: Eukaryota > Fungi > Ascomycota > Sordariomycetes > Hypocreales > Nectriaceae > Fusarium > Fusarium albosuccineum. Next base: position 5,172 of record JAADYS010000738.1, on the reverse strand, counting down.
GCGAAAAAACAGACATGTTCAGGGAATCGTTCAATCGCGCCATGGCTGGTCTTTTCGAAAAGTATACCAAGTCAGGCATGAGTTGTTCGGTGAGCAACGAGCGCGACAGTCTCATTATTTCCGCCACGGGATTCAAGAACGTGCTCCAACCCATGCTGATCGAGTTTTTGTCAGCCTTACGGCACCATCAGCTGACGGAAGCCGACTTCGATATAATCAAGACAGATTTCTTCAAGATTTATCAGAACGAAAGGGTTCGAAATCCTTCGCATCACAGTGGACGCCATCTCAACCTGCTCACCTCGGACCATGCCTTTTCGTCTAAGCAAACAGAAGCGGCGCTGCAAACCGCTACGTTCGATAATTGGCGGGAGTGGGGAGCTGGAATCTTCAACACGTCGCACTTCCAGTGCCTCATCAGCGGCGACATAACCCAGGCGGCTGCGATGGACCTGTGGCCCGTCTGCCAGGAACAGCTAAAACTCAGCTGGCATCACGAGGAGGAGCCGCCACGGCGCCGAGCCAGGCTACCGCCTTCGGGCCGCATCAGCCTCCTCAAGAAGGTCATGGTCGATCCCGAAAACAAAAACAGCTACGTGGATGCCGTCATGTTCTTTGCCGCTAGCCGTCAAGCCGAGCATATTGCTGCCCCAACGCTCCTGGTCCAGATTCTCAAGGGAAAAGCATTCGACAGGTTGCGTACCGAGCATGGCCTTGGGTACAGGGTCGGCATGAAGCTAGAACTCGGCCCTCAACAGTCCGCCGTCAAGATTGGGGTCGAGTGTCCCCAACACTCGTGCCTGGAGGCAGCCCGGGTCATGCTCAATTTCGTCAAGGAGGCCCCCAGCATATTGGAACAGCTCAGCCCCAAGGAACTTGAAAGGTATAGAGACAGCTGTATGAAGAGCGCTGACGAAAAAATTGAAACGCTCGACCAATATCAGACGTGGGCGTGGGATTCGATCTACCCACGAACGTATAATTTCCACAAACGTTTGTATCCCCCGTCCCCCCATTTCCCCCATTTTCTTCTTTTTCTCTTTTTCTCCTTTTCTCTCTCTTCTTGCCAGTCTTTCACCGCTTGGGGGTCCAATTTGAATAAAGAAGCGCTAACTCTCGATAATTCAGCCGAACAAATGGTCGAAGCCTTGCAGAACATCGCAAAGGACCAGCTGGTCGGCCTGGCCAAACGGATGGACCCCTCATCGCCCGAGAGCACCCAGCTCTGGCTCTTTATGGAGGCAAAGAAACGGGAGACGGCCGAAGAGAATCCGGACTACATCAACTTATTCCCCGCCATTAGAGAGGTTGCGTTCGTCAAGGGCATGTCTGACTTCCCGGATCTAAGCACCCCAGAGGAGGTTGAAGAGAACCTGGAGGATTTTCTTGTCGAGCCTAAGGACTTATGCCGTGGTGATAAGTCCGTAATGGTCTGCTAGAAGGCTGTTTCTTTTGTTTCACGCGTGTCAGACCTCAGCCACTACATCTACTGAAGATACAGATGCCAAATAAGTTTTTTCCGCGACTTTTCTTTTTCTCATAGGCACCAGACGCCTGTTTCTTTCTTTCTTTCCGAGGCCACCACAGATTGTCAGTACCATACTAGATAGCCATTGAAGAAAACTTTGTCAACCTAATCAATCATAGTACTGAATGTACGAAGGTAAATACGAAAAGAGTAGCGTAGCCTGGAGCCCCTCAGCCCTGGGCCCTACCGGCAGCAGGGACACGAGCGTAGGGCGAGAGGGCCTAGCTGTACCGTCCGTTTAGGCACCTCTTGCTTGATGCGCTTCGCCTCGGGCTCCGCTTTGCTATTGTCGTCCAATTCTTCGGACTTGAGACACTGTCTCCGTCTTAGTCTGCTCGGCGATGCGCCGTTGACGCTCCGCTTTGCGCTCCCCCAGGAACTTGTACACGCGCTGATTAGATCGCGGGGAGGGAAAATTCTGTGCTGTTGGTCGGGTGCCTGTTGTGCTCTTCGCGCTTCGGGGATGTCGTTTGAATCGAAGAGATTAGGGTCACGTCAACACGTGATGACGTGTTCGAGCGGCGCATCCTCGTCGGTGCAGCACAACAGCGAGTTTTCCTGGTTTCTCACTTAACACCCTCATATCAGGCCCTCTGCTCTTCTTCTCCTGTTCCTCTGTCGAATGAGTCTACCGCCAAAGCCGAGCGGAAACTCTTCCCCTCTGCTTACGTGCCGCCGCCCCTTCCATCTATCATATCGCCACCTACGCGCGTGACACGAACATACTGAATTTCATCAATGGACCGAATACACGTATTGTCTGACAGTTTGCATGGTATTTCAGGGTACAAAGCGGTCGAGCAAGCCAATCGCACCATATCTGGCTATCTTTTCCATGTTGTCCCTCCCTCCACAGCGCGGTTAACCCCATCCCTTCCATCTCAACGACATCGGTTGGAGGATTCACTATTGGCTCGCCCAGTTATTTCGGATGATTTTCCCAGAGACGAGAGTGACACAGATGATGCTGCTATCACCTGTGACGACATCGCAGATAGCTTCAATGTTGAGGTAGGCAAATCTCGCCTCTAGCTTCTGGGCCACTATTGACCCTATCGTTAGCTTGCCTTAAGACATTGCATTCGTTTGAATCTTTGCAGCATACCACAAGGAGACCGCGTATACGCGAACTGGTACTACAACTTTGCAGACCCTCGCAAGCCGACAAGCCAGCCATAACCTCCTTAATTGTCGAGCTAGTAGGCCATCTGTATATGGCAAATAGTTCGCGACTTGACGGAAGACTTCTTCTTACTTCATGACAGTCGATACCGGAAGGAGATGCTTGCCTTCCCAGCAAGCTGCTCTGCCCTTTGCCTACATGTCTCCACGGCGATTACACCAAATTCGAAGATTGGTGGGAGCATACGTTTGATCAACTGAAGGCTATCTTTGCTCCTTTGAACAACGACCCTGTTCCTGCGGTGGAACGAAAAGCGAATGAATATTGTAGTCATGCGGAGAGTTCGTGTACGGTTCCATGACTGGGTCTCAAGCCTTTCCCGTCCCACCGTATGCGATACACAGGACGAAGTTTCTGGGTAAGAATAGGAATGGAGCGGCAGTAAGAGACAAGGAGCGGTTGCCAAGTGGACTCGCCATGCCAGACACTGGGAGATATGATAGGGTTCTGTTGTCTGTAGAATGAAAATAGCCTCTGTGATCTTGCGATATCCCGGACGTAACCAACAATTTTCCCGAGCTCCTCGTTGACCAACTTCCATTTTGTTCGAGTCGTGACGGATGAGCAAGGCTCGCTTTGCACCCTAGTTCGTAACACAGGATAATTTTCCCTCCTCAATCGCTGGTATCAGGCCTCTAGCTGACTCCTACTGTTTATTCATATTCAATCTCGTCGGCCTGCGTGGCTGCCCCTTTGATAGCCGTGCCGAACACACCTTGTTCGTGTTTGCCCGCGCTGTGCTTCGTTTCGTCGTGTTTCCCTTCGCTTTGCTTCTCTTCCTATTCCCTGAAGCATTCCCTCGCGCCTGGGTACTGGAATCTGGCCGTGATTTAGGATTTTGTATGTATTCTTTGATTTTCTGGACGAGATGTTAGCAGTGAACGTAATCGTGGTGATTTAGCTTACATCCAGAGTGGCTTCGGCCCTGCCAAAATCATTCCTGTCTGGCCATGTATTGGAACGTTCTGTTTCCAAGTCTGCCTCCGAAAGCATCATAGCAATCTCCAAAACCCTAAGCAAGTCTTTATGATGGTCATCATTGGTGACGGAAGGCCACTGAAGCTCTAAGAGAGTTTGTTCTAAGATTTGCAGATTTGCACTATCATGCGCGGATGGAAGTATATGTAATAGCATGTCATAGACTTCTTGCAAGTGTGAACGCTATGAACAGTCATTGGCAGCTGAATCAGTTGATCACCCTTACCGGCTAAAATGATGAACGTATTGCTAGAACACTTCTCTGTACGAGCAAATGCTCTAACCCCATCCACGGAACGATTGGATGACATTTTCCGGAGCTTTAGGCCCGACCACGGGTCAATTTTCGTGATCACTCCGTTATGATCGATATGATCAAGGGTATCTGCGCCAGCGGATCCTTGGAGGAGTACCTGCATGGTTCGTTTAAAATCCGCCAGATCCAGTCCCAGCTCTTTCGCTTTCTCAAAAATCCTCTCGACGAAGTCGAAGCCGGGCAGCTCAGATAACCAGTCCTGTTCAGCCGCCTTCTTTCCAATCGAGTTGTTTAACATGTTGACGGGCGGCTCGTTCTCGCATCTGAATCTTCGCACCGCCTCTTCACCAGGTATCTTCTCTGGCACTCGATCGCCATCAGCTTTCTTACCGGAGTCGTACACGTCAACTAGTGGTGTAGATTTAACTTGTTGCACGATTTTGTACTGAGATTCAAAACGTCTCACACGTTCTTCCTCGGTTTGAGGTGGACATGGTATGAGTATTGGCAAGCTGGGCGGTCCACGTCTTATACATCGGGGAGTACACACCACTCCACGAGGCGGCTATGAAGGGACGATCGAGAATGGTGAGCCTCCTGGTCGATAAAGGCATGGGCTTGAATCCTCCTGGGGCGCGGAGTGTCGTTGATGTTGCTGTCGCTGCCGGCCAGAAGGCAGTCATGGAGCTTTCCATCAAGAGGGGTGTGAATGTGAGCTAAGCATCGATTCCCTGCGGGCAAACGGCTGTCCATACTGCCGCCGTCAGCGGTCAGCAAGATATATTGGCTTACTTGCTCTATCTTGATCCGTCTCTGATCAACAGAGAAGACCAACACGGACATACTCCAATCGCATGGGTGTTTCTGGGCCGGGGACAGAACCAGCCTGAAATACTTGGGCAATTAAACGACATGGAGCCGTCCCGAAGGCGACGTATCTCGCTCAACATCTTAAATCGGGACGCCGCGATACTGCCTTCTTTCAAGGGGGTTTCTGTACGAGCCACTATGTTGGTGGGGGCAGAGATGATGAATGCTGCGAAATGCTGTTTCGCGAAACGACATCGGAGGAGAAAGGCGGCGTCAGTTGGACATATCGTACACGCTGACAAATCTTGTCTCCGAAGAACAGCGCACATATACTACGATCTTGTCAAATTGGAACCAAAGGGAGCCATCTCATCCATCCAATGTGCCGCCTGGGAAGTGGTACGCGATCTCAACCAA
>JAADYS010000736.1:0-42850 GCA_012931995.1 Fusarium albosuccineum | reverse complement strand
GAACGGTGTCTCGAAACTGGCAGGGAAGTATCGCACCTCCACGATGAGGGCATTTGACTCGGTTTGGTCACGCGCCGTATCATCGTCGCCATCGGTTGATGTGTCGCCGCAGGCGTCCTTGTTGTCCTTGCCTGAAGGCCCGCCGGAATGACACGCGTGCCCCTCCAACTCGTCATCGGCTTCGTCCCCGACGCCATCATCCGTACTCTCGCCAGAGGATTGAGTTGAGACCGACTCGTCGTCATCAACAGGGCTGTCGTCCCCATGCTCCTTCCGACAGATGATCTCGTGTGGCACGTCGTCTTCTGCCCTGTGGATTCGCACCGAGCGCCGCCTCACGTCTCCAGTTCGCGGAGCCCAGCAGACTCGCTCGGCCAGCTCGACGATACTGCATGACTTCCAGATCAGCATCATTTCTCTCCGCATGGCATTGACGAGGTTGTCGGGCAGGTTGTCGCTTGCCTCGTCGTCTCGGGTAGCGCTCCCTGAGACATCCGACACTGGTACCCAGTCACGCTCTGCCGCCAGGAAGAGACCACCAGACTCCTGTCGGCCTGGACACGTGAGCCCAAATAGGTGATCCTCGATGATGTATATCAAAGTCAGCAGCCGTTTGAACGACTTCAGCAAGTCATTGTCGCTGTCGTCGCTCGACTTCGTGTAGCTCATGCTCACGTGCGTTCCATATGAGCTGCCAACTCTAATCAGTCCCCCTGTCGCCTCTCTGATAGTAGTAAGCGCCTTGTGTAGTGACGGAAATCCATCGAGCCACTCTGCTTCTGTGAAGACCGGGGTGTTGAGCTCGACTGGGCGGAGGTCGTCGTCAAAGCCCGACAGGCCAGCCTCGCATGAACCTTCATACCGAAAACCCCACGTCTTGTAATATCGCGGTTTCGGCTTTCCCTCTGGGTGCCCGGGGATTCGGACGTCGCAGTGTTGGAGCGAATACACCTCATGCATCGGCGGCTGCTTGTCGGGCAGGCCGCACTCCGGGTAATCGTGGTACAACCTCATCATGAGGTAGCTACTTGTTAAGCCATGTCTGTTGAGGGAGTTGGATAAATTCTCGTAGAGGCGATCGCACTGCAGCGCCTCCTGCTCTCTCTCGAATGACGACCGAGCCTCGCCATCTTTGGGTATGATCTCATCGCCTCCCGGGCAGCCAAACTCGATCTCGAGACCAAATGCGATCTTGGCCAACTCCTCTCCCGAAGTCCTCTGCCGTTTCACATCGCCGGCCGACTAAGCCGTGCTCGTGCTTTGTCGCTTGGTGGGCAGATGACGGTTCAGCGGTGTCGTATTGCAAAGTCTCTGATCGAGTGACCCCACAGGCTTGCTCCTCATGTCGCGAAATGGCTCGACGGGCGCTGCGACGCTTGGGCCGGCGTATAGAGTGAGGTGTGTTGGGGCATTGCCGCTTCGTACTGTCTACAATCAGTGTCTGGTCTTCTGCTGCTTGGGGACGCCATCCTCCAGGCTACACACATGAGGCTGGATTGTGGGCGATCATCGTCAGGATGTGAGTATCACCGTGAAGGTCTCGATTGAGGCACGTCTTCAAAACCACCTGCTTTCGATATCTGGGACGCTAGATCGCGGGATGCGGCGTTGTTGACGATGGGCTGCCTCGAGGCTACGCGCTCTTCGGCGCGTAGTCTGTGCCGCAAGAGGTAGGAGGGGGATGAAGAGGACGGAGGCAGTGCAGGCCCTGAGGTGAAGGACGGGATCGTTGTTAGGTAGCCTCACGCTGTGTTTATTGAGAGTTGCCCGATACCGAATGATCATGCATAGCACATTATGTTGTTCAAGGTGTCAGGTTGCAGAAGCAGGCAATCGACGATGCGGAAAGGCAGGCTGCAGCGGCCCACATTCATTCACGGCAGCCTTGAATCATCGGAAAGAAGCCGATTACGTCATTCATGTCCCCGCAGTGCCTGAGAGCCATTCTCTGAGGGCTTGTTATTTTCCTCCATGTAGCCAAATGCGAGAGTGCCAAAAGAAGGCTCCAGACGAGTCAATTTTGCCGGGCGTAGGTTACGCCAACTTGAGCTCTATTGGGGTAATCTACGCGCTCGTCGCCAATCTCTTTGATGATTGGAAAGAATAAAAATAAATCATCAGAAGAAGAGACTCCAAAGACCTAAGCTTCGCCTTGTTGAGGACCTGTGGTTGTTGTTGTTGACATCGGCTCGGATGCGGCCATCAAGGTTGATGTAGGGTAGGGTTGGCTCTTGATCTGACAGCCCGGCTCACGAGCACGGGCCCCAGGCCGCCTTGACTGTGGGAGCCGCTCCCATAGTGCTGACTCATCCTTGTGGCCAGATCAACCTCACCACTCCGAGCACGATGAAAGTGCTCATGAGATGATGCTTTGTCTGTAATATGAGTTACCTAACCCTCTTGACAAGGGGGCAGTAGTAAATATCGTCAAGGACAGCATTGGGTCTGAATAGTGATAGTGGTCTTAGAAATATTGCAGCAAGTTCTCTGCCTGCAAGTAGACTAATATTAATCATACATAGAGCCTCTAACCTAACTACCTAGAAGAGAGTTATTCCAAATTACGATTTTTAGCCTCTGAAAGTTGAGGGATATGACTGATGTCACTGCTATCGCCTTTGTTCTCCTCGTCTTTGTCTCCCCTCGCCCCCCCACTCCTGCTGAATCATAAAGAAAACCATAAATCTCCGTCTTCTCCTTTAGTCATAATTACTTATCGCATCATATTTTTTCTCTTCTTCCCCTTGGAGTCACTTTCTACGATACAGATCTAGTGTGCACTTTCCCCCAAATCACCCAAGCCTCACGTGGCTGTTGGTTGATGTACGGCACCGGCGAGCACTGTCACCCACCTGACTCTCTGCCTCCTGCCAGAAAAAAAAAACAACAACAACAACAACAGGCCAGCAAAGGAAGCCCTTTACTTACCTGATCCAAAAGCTTCATCTTTCTGACCTTCGTCGCATTTCCCTTTGCCTTCACAGTGTCGCTGTTCTTCCCCCGAGCTTGGCAGCACTTGATTTCCTGTGCCTGCTCCATACTAGTCACGACACATCCGGTAACGCCTTCGCAGCCAGGACCACCCATCATTCCAGCCCTTTCCCTTCTTTCCCTCTCCATCGCTTCCTTCTGTGTCGCTTCATGCTTTGTTGGGGCGACGACGAGACTACTGTTCCTGGCGCCCCTGAGAGCTAGCAGCTAGGTCGGACCACTGTCACTGTGCTCCTTCGTCGTGCTCGGTTCGTCGCGCTGCTCTAGAGACAATCTTGTGGTCGCATGAGGTAAGTTTACAACCTTCAGAGATCATCTGGCGTGTCGCATGTGGTTGGCGCTGCCTCTTCCGCTTCTTTCGACCGCGATGTCTTACGTGCATACTAATGCGATCCAGGTGACCGGCCGACGACAATGACCGATACCTCCACATCCTTTCAAAGCTTGAGCCCAAGCGACGGCCGAACCAACGAGACACAGCAACAACTCTGCTCTGTCGAGAAACGGCTCGACCACCTACAAAACTTGGTCCAAAATCTGCCTCGCCAGCTAGCCACCGAACTCTCGTCATCCCGGCCGCCCAGTTCTGCCAGGGATGGGGCACTACATGGGCAAGAAGACACTGGCTCGAGGAGAGCGGATGATGACGTCCAATGGATCACCAACCTGCTCGTACCCTTGACCAGTTCGGTGAAGAAAGAGATTATGGCCATCCGGAGCGATGTGCAGGGAATCAAGGCTGCCCAGAAGGCTCCAGCCCCGAGGACCCCGTTGCCATCATCAAGGCCTGCAACCTCTGCCTCCGGTGTGGCTCCAGAGCCAGCCGTGACGAGTAAGAACGCGAATACACACGCGGCTCAGGCAGGACAGGTCCAGAGTCACTCTGTTCTCCCCGCCCGCCCCGTTGAGCCCAGAGACGCCACGTCGCGTGGTCAGCCGAGTGCGCAGTCCGGCCCCAAAAGTCCTAGGTCGTCTCGCGTCGAAAACAATGTCTCTGACCCCGAACGTCCAAAGCCCTCTCACCCTAATACTGGTCCCTCTTGTTCCGAAGCCGGCCCTCGAGGCAAGTTCAGACTCGGCCCAGAGAAGATGGGGGTTATGATGACAGACTCCATCGCAGAACTGTCGAACCTGTCGTCTTTTGCGTGCGTCATTGAGGTCGAGCGACTTCCCATTTCCAGCGACAGCGACCTGCAGGCGATCTTCACCCTAGAGACGAACCCGGATTTGAAGGTCAACAAGTTCGCGCCCATCGGGCATGGCTGTGTCAGGGTGACGATAGACCGTGCCCAGGAATCGACCGCTTTCAAGTGGCCAGACTTTAGACAGGTGGCAGAGACACCAACAGAGGAAGAGGCCGTCAAAGCGGTCGAGATGTTTGTTCGGGATCCCCACAAAACTGCCGTGCACTTCGGGGGCACCTTCGGGCACCAACTCGTGAACAAGAGTCAGCTCCACGCCGGCAAAGCCCTCACCGGCATGAAGGAATTGACCCACGTCAACGAGGAGTATGCGCACATCGGCGACAAGCTGACAGCCACCGGAATGCACAGAGAAGACGCGAACTTCCGGTCCGGTAACATTGTCGACCTCGGGATTAAGATATGGATGCTTGTTAAGGTTGAAGACAATGAGCGATTTGAAACGGCTGTCGAGCAACAGTTCGGTCGCAAGCCGTGCGATCAATGGCTTCGACACCTTTGCATACTACTAGCCCCGTCATGGTTCCAAGAGAACAACATTTCATATACCCTCACAATCCAGGGTCCTGGCCAGATGGTCGTAACAGGCAAGGGTCAGTATCATCAGGTACTCAACTACTCGGCTTGTTTTGCTCGGTCTATCAACTTCTTGTTTGCCTGGGAGAAGATGTCATCGTTGGAGAGTCCGGGCATTGCTGTCTGTGATGAGTGTGGATTGAAGAACCTGCGACACTTCCCACAGCACCACGTACGGGCCGTTAGTCCCCTCCCGCAATCCGACGACGACGTAACCACTGGAACTACTGCGAAGAAGCGAAAGAGGGCCAGTGTTGACAACAGCATCAGCTACAAGAGAGCAAAGAATACGGCAGCGTCTGCCGACGCCGCGTCATCGACACGTCAAAGTGCCCGGATTGCTAAGAAGACAGGGAACACAGCGGCAGCCGTCAATGGCGACTCTGGCGTCGACGTCGCTAGCGACAGTGATGACGATCTGGAACCTACTGGGCGCAACGACGCCGGCGCCGAGGCGGCCATGCCGGTGCCTGTGGACCGCCTTGTCGTCGTACCCAGCCCTGCGGCTGAGGAAGGTGTTGCTGACATCATCCTCCGGATGGCATATGCCATCTGCAGCCGTGACGCGGTGAAGCAATTCGCCGCCGTCGTCAACCATTGGCGGGAGCCCCAGCTACTGGCACACTGTGCGCCAGAGAACGATGTACCTCCCGACACTAGCCCTGAGACCCACGGCCTTATCCAGAGTTGCAAGCAGGTGTACAAGAGCATTAAAAAGGAGGGAGCAGAGGCTGTCTTGAGCAGGCATGGCTACGTCCAGCTTAGCAGGGCTTACATCTTGTGCAGAAGGGGAGCCCGCCGAATCAACGGTGCTGTTCTCAGGGAGGTGGAAGCAGTCACCGGCTTGAGACGCGAGACGCTCGATTACTATAGAAAGCAAGGGACTGCGTGGGAGACGGTCTGTGGGCCATTCGACGAAGGCCTCCTCGTCTTTGTACTGACCGACCGCGTGACGTTGAGCCCATTTGGCGTCACTGCCCAGCTCTACACCGATATGAGCGACGAAGACCGCGCCCAATTCCATCAGCTTATCCAGTGTTCGTTCGTCGAGAAGATGTGCGAGGCGGCGAAAGCGTGGCTTGAGGCCGTAGATGGAAAGCGAACTATACGGTTCCGATGGGAAGATCACGATGTCGACTGGGATAGCCTGGATGAGGCAGGAATACTGTCGGAAATGAAGTTTTACGATCCTGAGAAGCAGTGAGCGGTATGTATGTACATGGCCGAGTCCTACAAGCGCAAGGCACCGATAGGGATTAAGGTTGATAGACGGCGCCAATCTTGCACAGCTGACAGCTGCTGGAGTAGATAGATCGGGTACAAATCCCGGTGTTAAGATACTGTATTAGAGAGAAAGAAAAACGATCCTCTGACATGGTCAAGCTGAGATCATGTTGGCCGTTAATCATCTTTCCTTTTTATTTTGTTGTCCCTCCCACACCCTTGATTACACGAGAGTAACACATCAGCCAAATCACAGTTTAAAACACATATAACTGAATTTCAAATTGGCCCAATGCCACGCAAAAACCTAACGATAACACATTCCCTCTCTGGCTGCATCGCCTGAAGAGTCGCCATCTTGCCTTGTCAACTTGATTGTACCTTCATAAGTGCTAGATGCAGCTTTGGCAGCATCACAACTGTAGCAACTTGGCGGTTTGGAAACCCATGATGAAACACTCATTCTATCTCCAATTGACATAACGTCTTGCTATATCATTTGACCAATTTCTTGCCTATCCAGAGATACGAATTTTGACCTCTCAAGATGGCTCCTTCATAGGCGTATTTCTAATATTCTTTTTTGATTGTCGCTGAGCTTGTTCCTTTTACTTGCCCAAGCTGTGGTGGTTGGGTCGTTTATTCCACCGCAAAAATAAGGCTAGTATTTGAGACGTAGAACCACGCACACTGCCTGTAGAAGTCACTCGTCCTCAAGGTCTGGGTAGTCATCTATTGACTATACTGTGGTTAACGTAGGGGTGTTGGTAATAAAAGTTTCCATTCATCCGAGATGTAGCATCTGGGCCATTGCGTTCAAAGTTGAAGTGTGCCAAAGAAATTTGGCAATTTGCTGATATGTTAAAGGTGCACAACCTAACTAACTTTCCCCCTTTCACGCCGAAAACCTTCTGTTCTCAACGCAATTCTTGGTGATTGCGAATTTGAGGTGGTTTGAAGGTGGAAAGGAATAGCCTCCTTTGGGCCAGTAGAGCAGGCATTCTTGTAGCCATTGAGGAGCGTAATAACTTCTTATGGCGCAAATCGGAATAACTCCTTGCCGCTACGCAGCATTGAAGTCAAAGAAAGAGGCAATTGTGTTCGCATTGGGTTATGATGCTATTGATGTGGGAAAGGCCTGTGATCTTTTGAACTGTGGAAGCCACACCCTTGATGGGAATGAAGCACAATACATAGTAATCGTAGCATCTAGGCTACGAATTCTAACCCTTTTACTACCCTTCAACCTTTTTTCTCTTAAGTTACCTTTGTGATTTAATAGCTAGAAAACTTTGACTTTGGTCCTAAATAAGACTTGGCATTATAGCGTACCCAACTCCTCTTCTTTGATTAGCAGTTGAGAGAGAGGTGGTCGATTCTGAGATGCAATTAAGCTCTGTAGAGTCTTTTAATGCTTGGATTATGGTTATTATCAACCCTTGCCGGGGTTTGCTATATATTGCCATGATGTTAGAGTATTAAAATCTCAGAGAGTTGTCTTATAAAAGAAGGAAAGGAATGGGCTCTTCTGAGCCTCATAGCGTAGGCAGCATTCATACTCGCCAAGAGGCCGAGCATTGTATTATGTTATTGTGTGCCTAAGCGTAAGCTTACCCCTATAGAGCTAAGACGTTAAATGAGGTATGTCTGTTGGCATTTTCGCAAGGGGGGATACTGTGTTATTCTGTGCTCTTATGAAATCTGGATGAAAAGTAGCACCGATAGTTGCATTGTTAATACAAAAGGCTCTAATGTATTTTTTAAATATTATCCCTCTTATTTTTAGCAAAAGTAAGAGCTATGTATTATTAGCTATAAATTTCACCAAACCCGAAGGATAGTTAGATACTTCTCAAGAGAGTTATATCTTAGTATTATTCTTTTTATGCAATTTATCTTGATGACTAACCCATATTTACACAAGAGCAGAGGTATATAAGCGCCTCATCCCAACCTAGCTATCATAAGTTTTTTATATTTCTTAATATAACTTTATGCTCTATTTGCTTCCTGTGGTAGTTCTTTAATGATTTATACCTTTTTACGTAGGTAATAGATCCAAGCTTTAGCCCTTACTATTTTACGTTATATCTCATCCTGTTTCCATTTTTAACATCATTCAAGCGGCATTGCATTCAATGCATTCAGAGTCAGATCACAGTAATGACTCGTTTAACTCACGCAGTCTCCAACAAGTGGCCTCAACCGTGCGTTCTTGGCCCCCATTCTAGCAAGCCCCTTCAAACGCAGCTTGCTAGATCTTTCACTAACGCGATCGGAAAGATTGCCGTGAAGCTACCGCGTCAGCCCAGCACCCCCAATCACCTGATCCACGCGTACTTGAAACAGCTCCAGCTCGCCCACGCGACCAATGGGCCGTTTATATATCCTCACGTCGTCTCGTTTCCTGACAGTGCGCGAAGGCACGACTGGGCTATATATTGGGGACACATGAAGGAACGTTCCACGATGCGAGAGTTCTGGCTGCATCCGAAGCACGGCAAGAAGACGTGGCTGGCTTTGTTCAGCTCGCCGCCTGGTAATTGGGTTGGGGTGGGCGAGAATCATGGATGGGTGAATGAGCCATGGCATTGCTTTGCTCTACTCGTCGTCAACCGCAGCGACCGTGCTCGAAAGCCCGGCAAGATGCTTGTGTTCTGGGATCCCGATCCGAACACGACCAGGAAGTCGCACCGGATCAAGGATACGCTGCGTGGCATACAGTGGCTCCTCTTCCAGCATGTCAGAAAACATTACTGTCGAGCCGTCGAGGTGTCGTACAGCTGGGATGAACGCTATGCAGGTAGAGGTCAGTGTCTTCAGCGGTCACTGGAGAGGATCACTGTTTGGGCTGAGAGTGGAGATCGGCATTGGCATGGTTCGTCTGACGAGCGGACACTCGGATTTGAGAGATTGGCACTGATATAGATGATGCGCTATTGTTGATTCCTAAAAGCCGATGTCTTCACTTCCATCTAGATGTTCTCATACGTAGCTATATTTGCTCTTCTTTTGCGGTTTCTTTTTACTCAAAATAGGCCAAGTTGTTGGTCACCCCCCTTCATGCTGAAATTGTTACCGCCGTTCGTACCGACCGATGGTTCTTGATACGTCTGGTCGCTTGGTGCTCTGGCTGATCCCAGATCTACCAAACTCCACGGAGTAGAGATGTCCATCCCAAGCAGCTCCTGGTTCAGCGGGCCCGGGCAACCCAACTGATCAAACGACGGCAAGGCCAGATCACCGAACAACAATCCTTCTCCTCCTTTTTCCAGCCACAGATACTGATCGCCAACACCCCAGGCTACTTCAGAGTTTCCGCAGTATGCGTCAGGAGTCCACGGGAGAACCATACCGCCCACCATGTCGATATTACTGTCTAGCGGTTGTACTAATCCAACATTGCAACCACTTTCAGCGTCTATATCCCCTGCATCGTGGCCCATACAGACGTCGATATCAGACTCTTCCGAAGCAGAAACGAGATGCATAGGTAGAGGCCCTGAAACAATGCCCATGTTCATTCTCAATTCCCGAGGCGTGGTATCAAAGGAAGCCGAGTTGTCTAGACCCTCTGTCATGGTGGGAAGACAAGCAGGCACGTTCGCGATAGCAGTACTAAAATCATCAAAATCGAAGTCAGAATCGGAGTCGAAGTCAAAATCGAAATCGAAATCGAAATCGACATCGACATCGACACCCGCCGGAGTGGTGTTGGGATGAGTGGCAGTAGCGTCTAATTCCGAATGGGAAACAGGGCTGACGTTGACACTTAGGCTGTCTAGCAAGCCGCCGGAGCCGAGGCTCATCATACTGGGCCAACTACTGCTGGAATATGTGCTCGTGGCTGTATCGTTGATGAGACTATCAAGTCGTTCGCTCATATTGTCTGGGATGTCATCCAACACGTCTGGGTTAGGGCTCGTAAAGCTTTTCGGCTGTACTGCCTCCGCTCGGCCAAAGCCGTCAAGGGCATCCCAATTGATGTCTCTACCTTCCCAAGTGAACTCGATATCTTGACCGTTATCTAAGCTCTGTAGCCATGTGGCGCCGGCATGGCATATGCGGCGCATGTATGAATCATCAACCATGTCGTGGAAGAGCTCCCAGTCGGCCCTCCTCTTGTTCTTGCCTAGGTTGATAAATGCTGTAGCGCCGACGCATGTTCTCTCCACCTTGAACTTTGAGGTGGGGATAAAGCATATCAACCCGGGTCCGTAAACCTTACACAGGTTCGCTAGCCATCTCCCCTTGTATGCCACTTTCTTGATCTCTCCACGGCTCAACCCGGTGGCGTCAGTTAACTGGTCCATGTGGTCGTCATCTATCCTCTTGGCTCCTATCCTCTTGTTTTTATATAACTTCCAGAGCCGCACCCGGTCGTATGCCTCACACATTTTTCCAAAACCTGACTCTGCCTTACTGGCCTGCAGCAACTGGATTCTCTTAGCGACCATTTGAACCCATTGCCGCTCCGTTAAGGCACCGTTGAGCTGTGACAGTGGACGCCGGGTGCGCTGCTCTGGGTGAAGCCTCGCGTGATGTACGAGCGAGACAAATCGTTTGATAATACAAACGCTCTGAATAGCCTCGACGAGATTGCGTATTGGGTTAATGATCGTTCTTGGGCGAGGGGTGCTGCCTTGGCCCGCCGAGCCGGCAAAACTGGAAACATCGTCACGCCCCACCGTACGTGCCCCGTTTCCATCACCATCACCGCCATCGACATGGCTAGTAAGGTCTACCACCTCAGTCTGTCTAGCGCCTCTGTCGGCCGTACTTGCTAGACCGAGTAGTTCTCGAGTAATTGTAGTACTCATGCCGTAGAGACCCACCTCGGCAAGGCTCATGCTGTAGTGGTTCACTTGTCGGTGCCCTGATTGCCCGTCCCCTAGCGGCGCTATCCATGTGCCCAGATCCCTCGGCGGGGTCGTATCTGCTGACATGCGCCGTGCGCCGTTCGTATCTAGGTCTTCTACTGCCTCTTCCACTGACGTCCGGGCTCTGTGTTCTGTTGGGCGGCTTCTGGTTCTGGATTGGGCTGCCGTTTCTGTTGTTGTGCTGATGTCTGTACGCCATCCCGGGCCTGGTGAGATAGTCCGGTCCGGGGTCAACGTCACTTCTGCCTCCAACTCAAGCTGCTCGCCGGGGAACAGGACATAGATAGAGCGTTCGATGCACGTTGAGTAGCTGATAATCTGGTGGTACTGGCCTGGCTCGGTGATGATCATCATCCCCGGACTCTGCACCCATACCTCGTACCCGATTCCGGCCGAGTCGAGTACGGACGGCGGTATTAGTAGCCCGAGGCGGTTGATATCGATGTCGCCCCCGGGGCACCCCCACTCTTCTCGCACCCAGGACCGAAACTTGTCTGTGTCTGTGGTGGCTATGAGGGTCCACACCCTGTGTCCTCGATCCCCAACAGTGGCCGACCGCAGGTTCCATCTTGCCTTGCCCATGAATGTTGTTGATCTTGGCCTCCCGATGTAGACCATCTCGTCGGTGAGCTCGCAGTACTCCCGCATGTCTTCGAGATATTCCCCAGGGTGAAGCCTGCTGGGATTGTTCCTTCGATAACAGGCACGTCCGCTCTGGTATGCCGCAGGCTCGCAGTCTCGCAGCCGCAATTCCTTGACAAGCTCCTCGACGAAGACGGCCGCCCCCTCTGGGGAGGGGCACCGTGACTCCTTCATCAAGTCGGCCCAGTTGATCTCGTCTTCGCTGACTTGTGACTTTACGCGCACGCATCCGTGCGCATCCCGGTGAAACGTGTTGTGCTCGACACGTAGGTCACGGTCCATCTGCATGTGCTTCTTGATGTCGCGCAGCGCTTTATCACTCATCGGTATAACCGCCACCCTGTTTCCGTACCCCCGCATCTGCGAGAGCCTGAGAAGAGAAGCCGTCATCCGAGTGCACATATCATCGGGACCCAGGGCTGGGTTTGTCGGGACGCAGCCTGCAGGTGACGTCGATCCCGTCACTGTCTGTCTCTTCTGCAGGATATATCCGTTCGACTGTATCGATAAAGCGAACTGCACGACCTGGTTCTTGAGAGGCTCAAGAAGGTGGTGCATACAGTTGATGTCATATTGTTTCGATTTGTCTGCCCATGTCGCGGCGTTCATTGCTTCCTCGTCTCGTCTCTGCCAGCTGGTGTGCTCAGCACCTGGTGACTGCCCGGCCCACTGCCTACAGAGTTCGATAGCCTCGGCGATGGCGGTGAATTGTTGATGAAGGGCTTCAACTGTGACATCCGGCATGTTGATGTTGCGTTCGCTGAGATGGTTGTAGCTTGCGACTCCCACCGGGCATTCCCTTCGTATTGCGAAGCCAGTGCGTGCGGTCTGCTCTCGTGCGGGCTACTTCTCCTCGAGAAACCCAAACGTTACATCCCTGGGCCTTGCCTTGTAATCCTGTAGCTGGAGCATTTCGAACTCCCCATTCTGGTGCCCTTTGTTTGTTCCCATTCCCGAGACACGAGGCCGGCGGCTGCGAGGTGGTTTGAGCGCTCTATTCAAATGTACGCCACATACCCCTAGCGCCAACCTGATCTATTGTTCGGCCCACCCACGCACAAACATACACACATGAGTATGTTTCGTGCCAGCCGAGACCCATCTTTTTTAACCAATCATATTCGCAATGGTTGTCGGATCAGAAGGTGTTGGTCCTGCAATAGGCAATTGACAACTCGCAGTTTGCGGCCCGTGCAGCGAAGGCTGAGCGCTCCGTCGGCAGGGTTACCAACTCCGTACCGAGGGCAGTATCCGATGGGGTATGCGGCTCGGCTGGCAGATACTTATTACTCCCCATTGTGCCCATGGACCAAGTGGTCGTAGGTAGGGCATAGCCAACCGGGAGTCGGCACATATCGGCCATCTCCGTCGTGCTTGGCTGTCGTTGAACAGGCTGGCTTGTTCCAAACAGGCAAGTTGTCGGCGATCTCCTAAGGTCTCGCAAGACCTTAGGAAAGACAAACTTGGTCTGTGTCCTACGCCACTCGGGGGAGTCATTGAGACTCAGGATCCTCACTTTCAGCCGCGGGGTCCAAGTTGGTACCTTCTTTGTCCTCCTCCCTAGGGTTCGTCTGTACCCTGGAGATGTGCTCAGCCATGGCCGGAAACATCTCTGCCGCCCGTGAGATACTTATCCCTGAGCCAACATTTGGAGGTATGTACACCGCTACTACCTTGCATTTCACCATTCACAATGCTCATCTGCGATCGTTCGTCGTAGAGAGATATCTTGTTTGTAGTTGAGCTCTGAAGTGCCCTTCTTGATTTCTCTATCTCTAGTATGTGCTGGTAGGTAAAGGTGGTTTAGACTGGCATACTTCTTTATTTGCTGGGGGTATTAACCACGCTCGCACCTTTTCCTTCCATCTTGACGATCAGCAACCTTCGCTTCTCCTCCGGTCTCCTCTCTGTAGTACTAGCCCTGCTTAGACCTGCCCTAAGAGTACGTCATCTGACCCTACTACAGCTATGGATATGGAATGGCAGTAGCCTTGTCGTATCCATTGACGTCAGGGGCTTATTATCTCGACATTTCCACCCATGGATAGATTCACGGGGGACGGCCAATCTGTTTCTGCTTCCGTCAGCAGCCACACCTGGTATCCGTCTACGGACGGATATCAGTAGACTCTGTCGTCAAGGGCGGTCTACTGGTATCAACCTTATCCAATGGCTTAGGTCACATTTATGATGCATTAGTTGACATGTTCTCGAAAGTAGGACTTGCTCTAGCGAGATGTGGCTCAGCTGGCAACCTAGATCCAAAGCGGAACTAATCCACGGGGCGTATTTACTGCCCCCTTTCTCTGGCACTAAACCTTCCCTGGTTCTCAGGAGCCTCTTTTCCTATTCCGCCGTGGCCCTCTTTGTTCGTTGTGTCTAGGATGGGTAGAGGGTGCTTACTATTGTCGCTTATCCCCTGTCCCATTTGGCCATAGATCAAACGCGACACATTCCATAACCATGTCCTCGACGAGGTTCCCGCATGTATTTTTATATCTATTACCATGCAGCCAAGTTAAGATCCAGTACTCTTTCCTCCCATAACTACTAATTTAGTTTGTCCCGAGCATACTTGCCAGATATACACCATCCGCCACCAGAATCACTATCATTACTACTTCTCAGACCTGATCTTATCTATGTATATTACGACCAGTTAAGATTTACTTCTTACATTCTCACGAGTAGTGCTTGATGTAAGGGAACATCTTCATGAAATCTCGCTGCCGGTATTATCCCTCATGTCTCAGTATGTATATACTCATCCTTTCTCCCCTTATCGTGTAACTAGGATACGCCTTTGCTTTTAATGACGGGAGATAATTACAAGTAGCTATACTTACTGATGCTAATTGATTTACTTTACTATAGTACTCAGCATGGACCGAAAAGACGACGACTGGACATCGCCGCCGATAATACAGACACGGAATCATTCGACATTCGCGAATTGCGCTTTTCGATCGAGCGGAACGAGTATACCGGCCCCAGAGCAACCAAAGGTATAGGTTGTTTCAGCGCGTTCGTCGACCCTCAAGCTTCAGCCGCCTGCGATTACCGGGTCCCGATAAATGCCAGGAAGTTCTGCTGGAATATACTCATAGACGATGTTCTCTATTTTCACTACCCTCCAGAGATTACACTATCATGCGGCGTGCTGGTAACAGTCCAGGAAGAGAGGATTTTATGTGTGGGCCAGGAAGGGCTCGTAACGGCTTGTCAGGTCTTGGTTAATAAGATCAGGGCTGGCATATTGGATATTACGGAAGTAGTCAAGTTTGAGATCTTAGTTAATGTGCCGCATGACCCTTTTAGTTATGCAATACTTAATCACAACATACCTTAGTATATAAGCTAGTTATATTACTTACTATTTTAATATTAAGAAGAAAGGATTATTAATGTAAATAATATAAGTTGTGATTATATTAGTAATAATTAATTTTGCCTTTTTTTTTTCAATTATATTAAGTAACAATAGTTAGTAATTCGTCAGTATTAGATTCCAGACTCATACTCCATTCCAACTCAAGCTATTAACGTATTCTTAAATAAACACTCTGTTCCTCTTATATTGCATCTAGAGCCTCTAGATTTATTTCCAGTCGACCTATCCTTCCTTGCTCTATAATGGCACCATCGTTTCTCGCCCCTAATTACAGAGTGCCTCCATATGGCCTACTCCCAGGTTCTCGCCCAGCTGTCACGGTCGACGATTTCATACTCCGTATTCCGCTTGGTTCATCTCCGGGCGCTGATGTTCCTAACCGGTACCTCCTTGTACGCCTTGAGCAGGCTCGCACGAGTGAAAGAGACTCTTGCCAGAGCTTCAACTGGTATCGATTCGTGAGACTCGTATTCCCACGCAATCCCAATAAAACCCCAAACAACGTCTTGATCCACGCTGCCTTACCATTGCGCTCTGGTCAGGCCAGACCTGAGACGAGACTACTTGATGGCCCAACGTCCTTCCAATCATGGCTCTCCGCAGTCAGTAGACAGCTCACCGAGGATGGGGACGCCATTGGCCGTTATCTTGCAGTATCTGGGGAAGCGTTGGGTCCAAGCCAGGTCACGACGTCATTCCGGCCAGCACCACGGCCTGCCAGGCCAGCACCACGGCCTGCCAGGCCAGCACCACAGCCTACCAGTCCAGTCTCCTTACTCTACATCGAATCTACTATGCATGCAGTTATCCGGCCACTCTACCAGTTACCTTTCACAACAAACTTCAGCCATATTGATCGGATGTGCGAACTATTTCAGCTCCCTAGTGCGGATAACTTGGACCTGCAGCGCAAGGTGCTGCCAGGCATGAATCCGGCCTGTCATCTTTACGCCCATCAGCTCGAAGGGTTATATCGGATGATCAACCGCAAGTGCCAAACAACACAGCTAGCGGGTCAGATCCTGGCCGATGAGGAAGGACTCAGTCGCCGGCTCATGCTCGTCGCATACGCGGTCATTTTCCGTTTAATGCGGCTCATACGTCAGCACATCAGTGAAAATCCGCACAGCCACTGCCGCAGGGGCAGCAATGGCCTACGCGGAACAACCTGCCCATGGAGTGCAAAGTTTGGTCTCCAGTGTCTCTGTGTTGAGGATAGCATCCTGAGGAGGTTGAGAAAACCATGCCGCCCGGTGGTTTCACGACGATCGTGTGTGAGCCTCGCCATATTAAAACATATGCAAAGATCGTTGCGGAGAATGTCATGACTACTATGCCCCTGGATGATGGTCCCTTTTCCGGGAAGCCTTTTCTCTCGAGCTATACCTACGAGACGGATGGTCAACTCAAGGCGATACCCGGTTTGGGTGGCCCTCACCAAGGTACAACAGACCTCAAGAACCTCACGCCAGAGTTAGACAAGACATATAACGGCATCGCACTACCTCAGACGCCTCCGGGGCGAGCCGTCGGTGGGGTATCAACGGCACGCCCCACGCCCATCGAGGAGATTTTGGGCTCTGGCGGGGATGGCCACTCTGGCCACTCTCTCCGCTACCATGGTGGTCTTGGTGGGACAGGAGCACGCCGTGCTGCGTCGTCGAGCCCCTTGCCTCATCCTCAGTCGCAGGTGGCACAATCCGACACACTCCTCATTCTATCACGCGACCTCCTGGAGAGTGGCGCCGAAAAAAGCCTCGAGCTGGTTACGCAATGGCCCGGCAGTGGCAGCCCCGACGGTAGCGCTGCAACGCGGAGTGCCGTAGAGTACAGCATCTACATGCCACTGTATGCCGCCAATATATTCGTCGACATTGATCAAAAGGCGATCGTGTCGGATAGCAGGACCCATAGGTGGCTCGTCGCCCAACGAGTCCGATGTAGCCAAGGCAAAGCAACTCGACCTCTGCTGGTCGTGATGTCCCCTTCTCCTTTCATCCGCTCGCGGAAAGATGTACACGCTCTCTTCGATATTATATTCTTCAAACCTGATAAGTTGAAGGATGCAGACGATAAATTCGACAGGGTCATGGCTCAACTGAAATTACTACGTTGTACGCACGATGGACGCCCGAGCCTCCCTATAGATGCTAAACTTGAGCGGCTATGGAAAGAGGCGGCGACATGGCTCAACGACCTGTTTATAGCTCGGGACCACTCGACTCGTATTACCAAAACCGACAACGTCGTCACCATTCGCAGCGCCACCACTAATATAGGACTCTCTACTCATAGATTCCACCCCACTCCTTCCCAACACCTGGGGCAGCTATCTTCCGCGTGTAAAAATGCAGGGGACGACGTCAAAGGCAGGCAGTCTGGTGAAAACGCTACATGGCAGAGCTTGGCTCTCGCGCCTTCTTTTCAGCTCCTATATAGAGCCGCATCTATCCCCGCACTGCTGGGCGGCGACGGAGATGGCCTTGATACCTCGGTCGGTGTTTCCTCTTTCCCGTTGGATTTTACCTCGATCCAACACGACCTGCCATCCGCCGATAGGGGAGGCCAGCCCATCCCCTACCAGGAGACGAACGCCAACGGCGAGGTCTGGGCCCGGCGAGTCATAGAGTTGGCCCGTCACGATTCAGCCCTGGACGACGCATGGCTCCGCGATACTGTCAAAATACTGGGAGAGGCCCTGAATGGTCGTTTCTGGGACCCCGATGGGTGTCGCCCGACGGAAGCGGACTTGGACCATCCTCGACACGCCGTTATCTCGTGTCCGTCCCTGACAACAACCTTGCATGTCTACTATGCCTTGAGTCACATTTGTGGCCACTCGATCGAGGCCTACCTACTCACCAGTGAGTGGCCACCACCTGCAAGGCGCGGTTTAGTGGTAAATTCGTGGATCGAGAGGGCTAGCGAGCTAGATAGCCAGAATTCGTGGATCGAGAGGGCTAGTGAACCAGCTAGCCGGGCCCGTGGCGCAGGTCAGCAGGCACCCAAGCTTCTCGTTGCTATTGTGCATACCAGTGTTCTCGCATCTCTACCCTTAACTCTGCCTTTTGCTACTATCTTTGTGCAATATGGACAGCCAATGGCAGCCCACGATGCAGAACGTGCCGCCTCTCGCGTTCGTCAGGTTGGTCTAGAGGAGCGAACACATGTTTACTCCTTCTCTAGGAGCGACAACCCAGCACTGCTCGCCATAGAGGATATCCATCACGGCAGGGAGGGGTCATGGAAAGAGCGTTTCTCGTAGTTAATCGATTATTATCTTAGTATATAGGCTTACCTCTCTCAAACGTTCCTAACCTATGTATCCTACACACACATATATATATATATATATTGCACTTGTATTTGCCCAATCGTCTATTGTGCTACGTAGTTGCCATTTATTAATATTAGCTGCAACCGTACTTCATCGTGTATATACACAGATCACGGTATCAGATTTAACTAAATATCACTTTATTCCCCATGGCATCATTACCCAGCCTGACTGCAACGTCGAAGAGCCCTCTAGTCTGGCCTCCTACTCCCTACTTTCCTGTCTATCCAATCGCTGAATTGTCGATTACAAAAGTTTGACCAACATTATTCAGGCAGACATCTCCACTCTGGACGTGCATGCCGTTTATTACACCCCTCAGCGCAGCCCTCACAGTGTGGCAACGACATCTCTCTAGGTATCTCTCAATCCGCTGAACCTCATGTAGCCCATCATCGCACGTTCTTACAACCAAAGCAATACTTCTTATTTCTTTACTTAGGCATCAAGTCTGACCTCTATCACTGCTTTATTTTAACTATCTCTATCACAGTGGCATTTATGACTATATATATTCCCGCCTCTCACATCCTCTACTATATCATTTCCAACCTCTATTACTCCTACTTTTCTCAGCATCATGTCTATATATACACTGGATGACATAGTTCTTATTATTCGGCAACCATTATCTACCCCCCACAGTTCACATTCAGCCGGAAGCCTGATTCGGCTTGAATCAGCGCGACTCAATATCCATGACATAGCGGAGTCAGTGGTTGCATCCCCCTCCGCATACTCTTGGGACATCTTGACGAGTCTCCTTACGTCCAATAACGCACCTGCAGGTGCATCTGATGATCTGAAGATCCGTGCTGAGCTCCCACAACCCACTCAGGGCCAGCCAGTAGACACGACAGTCCTAGATAGCCCCGGTACGTTCCAGAGGTGGCTTGGGTGCATCTTGTCGGCCCTGCAGCGTCGTGCCTATATCCCCGGTCTCCACGGCCCTATTGGGCTTCATCCTACCGGTGATCTACCACAGCACCCGAGTTCTGTGCCCGGAGGCCGGACTGTGGCGCAATCTGCTCCTCGCCGACCTTCGCCACCTCTTCCTCCTCCGCCGCGCAAGAACGCTCCACAGACGGTCATAGACCTGACAGAGAGCGACGAAGAGGTGGATAGTGTTCGCGATGCCACAGATGGGCTGCTTTCAAACCTCTACCAGACTCTAACCATCCGGGACGAGGCCGAGGCGAAGGAAGCCGCGGAGCTCTTCCAGCTACCGTCACTTGACCCCCCACATTCAACGACAAAGATCATTACTGGTTTCAACCGGGGCAGGCCCCTCCGTCCCTGGCAGCTCCTAGGCATTTACGCCCTAATCAAGAGGGTTGTGTCTGACGCAATCCTCCTAGGGCAGTATTTGGCTGATCCTCCTGGCGGCGGCAAGACCCTTCTTGCAGTCTGCCTGATCGGTGTCTACCGGACTATGCGTCTCATACGCGAGCACATCGATGATTATCCCGAGCTCCACAATCAGCCGCCCGGCTCTGCTCGCTCATGCAACCTCAGTGCACAGTTTGGTCTCCAATGCCTCTGTGTCCAAGGGAGCTTGTTAGCGCAGTGGGAGCAAAAGCTTCCAGAGGACGGCTTCACGTTTATCACGTGCGAGTCATACTTAATTTCCGAGTGGGCACGGGAGTTTGATCACAATGTCTGTGCAGAGATTGATGAGCCTGGACACCCTTTCCACGGTCGCATGTTCCTACGCGCCTTCAAGCTTACCGCCAGTGACAACTTTGCCCCTGTTCCCGGCCACGACGACCGGAACAACGTCGCGGCTGAACAGAGTAACTTTGCTCCAGAACTGGGTGTCTTTTTGCAGCCAGGAGAGTCTTCCTTGGTTGTCAAGAAAACGCCGGAGCAGTTAGCGAAAGCTCCACAGACGGTCTGGATCGAAAATTGGCTAGAACCTGGCAAGTTCGGCTTCAAGGACACGCAAAACTCTTGGATGTCTCATTCATGGGCTGGTATCCCTGCAGGGAAGAAGGACCCGCCTGACTTATCCGATCCCCTCACCACTGCCGACTCGTCCATCGTATTGCTTATGTCACGAGGCTTATTAGAGAGCCGTTCGAAACGTGACGCATTCCGGAGCGGGGGAGACGTGATGGTCAGGCCGGAGGGTGGATCTACCGAGCAAGCAATCAGTATACGCATGGTTGCAAAGGTAGCCTTTGTCGCCGCCATCTTGGTTCACGATGAGGCCCATCAGCGAGTCAGTGCGGACTGCCTGTCATACAAGGCACTTCTGCAGAATATTCAACTCAATTCACAGCAGCGGAATGGCTCTAAGTACGGGCCATACGTTCTGCTGTTAAGCGGCACCCCCTTTCCGGCAAAGCTTGCTGAGATTTGTAATATGCTCAACTTGCTGTCGTGGGATAACAGACCTGTTGACGCTTTACGTAAACGTCTCGCCGGCCTGGAAAACATGGCGAAAAGGCAAACGCATGAGCCAGATCAAGAGCAAGATGACGAAGGCGGGAGAACCATGCTTGACATGACAGGTAACGTCAAGCAAGAGGTGCAGCAGATCAGCGAATTGCTTTCACGGTGGATGATGGGTCGAACTCATGACTCCAGCCTTTGGAAGGACGGTTACCGCATAGAGGACAATCGCCCGAAGCGACACGACGTCAAGATAGAGCGCCGTACGCCCGACCAGTGTCTCCGCAAGCTTGACCGCATGAGGTCTCACGTGGCCCAAGATTTTCGGGCATCTAGCGGGGCATCTAAACAGGTCATGGACCGATTAACCAGGTCGGTGGCATGGACTCCCCTTCTGCGAGCAGGCTCCGTGGCGTTGCTGCTTGAGGAGCAGCTAGTAGGTGACAATCGGTTCCCCATCACCTATAATGAAATCGAAAAAGACTTGAGTTCGGACAGCCGCCAAAGTGAGGGCATAAGGGGGGAACGCAAGTCCCAGAAACCAAAGTCACCTCGCGGTGGCCAGCCAGAACGCATCGTCGAGCTCGCACATAACCCCGACATGCTGAAAGACCTCTGGTTCGACACACTACTCAAGATATGCAGGATGGCGCAAAACGGCCAGGTGTACAGTGAAGATGATGAGGGTACAACCGCACCGGCAATAGATTGTCCGCGACACATCATCATCTTTTGCCCATCCCCTCTGGTTACATACATTGTGTACCATTTCCTCCGCCATCACCTGAATGATGAAGCCATTTGCCATATCCTCACGGCCTATTTCCCTGGCAGCCCCACCAAGCGCAACAAACTTGTGGCTCAATGGGCCGGCGACGCTGGCGAAATCGACGCTAGGGCTATCAATAGCAGCACGTCCCGCCCCCCAAAGGTCATAATCGGTGTCGTGTCTATACGGGTTGCCTGTACAGGTATGAACACTATGACATTTGCCTCTATTGGTATTATTTTTGGCGAGCCGTCCCGAGGCAGCGACCGAGAACAAGCCATCGCTCGGCTTCACCGTATGGGTCAGCAACGGGAGGTTGTCATCTATCAATTCCGTCGAACGGATAATCCAGCGCTACTAGCTACAGAGGATTCTAATAATCGCAGAAATGATCTCTGTATAGGAAGATTTGACATTGCTACTACTAATGAATGAGATTGATCAAGAATCCCTTTCTGAACTTGCGGTCCGATTCTATATATATTTATATTTATTTTGTGTCTAGTAGTATTCACCCTGTTTAAGTCCTTTCACATCCATCCTGTCTCGTCTACTTCGTCATTCTCCCTTACTTGTCTTTTTCTTTTCCAATTACGCTTCGCCGGCATAGACAATGGCACCTCCCCCTCATTCTCTATTAGGTCCTCCATTGCGGAGTCCTCTTCCTCCCTCTGATCCCTTGTGAATTGCGGCGACGGTTCGTCGTCATCCTCATCTGTTCCCTCCATTGCCGAATCTTCTTCCGCCCTTTGATCCCACATTGATTGTGGTGACGTTCTGTCGTTATCACCCATTGGTTCTTCCATCGCCGAGTCTTCTTCCTCCCTCTGATCCCTTGCGAATTGCGGTGATTCTCCGTCATCTTCCCGCTCTCTTTCATCCGTCGCCAACTCCTCGTATGCCCTTTGCCCCCACAATGATGCCGGCATTTCCACCCTCCCGGATGCTAAACTGTCGTGGCTCCGTCCCCGGCTCCATTCTCTGGTATAGCCCCCCCCATCCACGATACCGCCGTTGTCGAGAGCCATTGGCCCTGCCCTTCCTGCCTGGTCGTCATAGCGGCACCCGTTGGATGGCAGCAAGCTGATTAGCCTGCCCTCTTTATAGCCCTGGATTACATCTATGTTACCCCAGGTGACTATTTGTAAGCCTCCGAGATTGGTAAAGAACTGCTTTGCCTCTTTTGGCACGACACTCTGGCTACTCATAGGAGTATACTGAGTGGCCGGTGTTGACCAGTCACCAACGTCTTTGGCAACGTTGTTGTCCAGGTACTTCCGGTCACTGAACCCCATCCAGTCCATGACTATGGTGCCGAGACACGCCCGTACCTGGTCTATACGGTCGCTTCCGCCCCTCCAGTCCATACTCAGAACCCAGTCCCGTTGAGGGAGCGGAAAGCAGCTTTCTGGCGAATCTTCATTGCTATCCTCCTTTGTGTTTTCCAGCGCGAGCATTTGCTTATACTTGCTGTCGACCTTATTGTCGACGTCGGCGAAGCTCGCGCCAATGAGACCTCGGAGGTTAAGGAGCAGGGCAAAGAGGACGATAAAACCTTCTGCCCACATCTCGCTGCCAGATCCGACTCGGGTGATAGGCGGTGCGTACAAGCTCAAGCTGAGGGGGGTTCCAGCCCATGATAGTAGCTGACGTATAGCTACCATGGTGTGACGAATCGCCCCGGTGGCGTTGCTTTTAAACGCGCAGTAGACGTAGACGGCCTTATCCTGTTGATCTAGTATGAAGGTTGTGTGGCAAGTCTTCGACGGGCCAGGCACCCGCACGAGCCCTATGACGAACCGCCTTCCCTTCATGGCGCGTTTGAAATCTTCTGGATCACTGAACCCCATCGTTACGTCTCCTTTGACCGTCGATGCCCCCACGGGTACCCCCCTGACATGGTCGTCTTCGCTGACCGGAGGGTTGACAACCAGGCCTGCGCCTCGGAGTTCAATGGGTCTCGTTGGGACGACGACGGTGTCAAACATGCCGTCGGCGATGATCGGCATCATCCTCTGCAATCCATCAAGAGAAATGGCTCTCTTCGAGGCTAGCTTTGAGAATAGTTGCCACCACAGTAGCTCGGCATATTCATCTGGCGATTGGTCCTTTGGCGGCTCGCTAGCTTGGGGCATGAATAACTTAGCGTCCTGTACGTATCTCTTGACGTTGTCACGGTTTGCCGGGCAGTCTTTGACGTCGAGCATTGTTGGTGTTCCACCGGCCAGCTGGGGCCAGTTGAGACGTGGTCTGAACTGGGGTGGCTGGGTCTGAAAGACATCCCTTAGGTTAAGGGGGGGCATAGGTGAGTTGTCTTGGACGTTGCTGTTTTTGTCGCCATTATGGGTAAGTTTACCAATAAAGAACTTTTGCTTCTTCCTTGTATCGAGAAGTGAGGCAACGCCGGGGATCAACTGGGCTGCCATAGTGCTTAAATGGGTTAATAGTTTTAAAACTGATAAGTAGAAGGAGAGCAGAGTATAAAGGTTATAGAAATCATAAATATTAAAGAGTAAAATAAAGCGCTCTATATAGTATTTACTTTTAAGTTAAGGTATATATTTTTATTAATTTCTAATAGGTAGTTATACCTAGCTAACCTATTATGTAATATCTGACAAAATATAAAAATCTTAACCTTGAAAATTATTTATTTTCTCTGTTTTGTCATTACTTCAGTACTAATATATCACCCTTATGCGCCTTCCGGATTATATTATTACCATGTCTTCATCACCACGCAATATTATCCCAAATGATAGCAGGCGATACTTTAGAAAGATCCCTGGTATGATCTATTTCGCTGGTCGCTTGCCATCTGAGGCTGGTGATGGGAACTTTATAGATCCGCATGAGTTAACGCAGCAACAAAGCCTCGCAGAGGTTTATGGTCAGCAACCTGCATACTTTGAGCCGAGGACGGACTGGCAACACTTAGATTCAACGAACTTTACGCCATATCGTGATTATGACGACAAGGACACCATATGCAAAACCGCCCAATCTGTACCGAATCGCACTTGGCCGAACGAACGTCAATTGAAATCCGCAACTGTGTCTATAACATGGGATACTCACTGCCATGATCTACTTCAACTTCATGCTCAGATGTCACGTCGTACCCTGATCGATGATACTAATCTCTCGGCCCTCTTGCGGATGTTGCCATATGGCATCGAGAGCATCGTCGAGGTTGCCAGCCGGCCATTGACTATTGGCAAACCTGCCCACGCATCACATTCCCCCCTTCCGGCAACACCTCTACCCAACTCCTACGATCGCGTCCGATGCCATGTAGGAATGGGATATTCCAATGCGCGAAGTTGGAGAAATAATGTACAGGGCAAGCGGTTCTTTGCTGGTCTCGTCTACCATTTCACCGCTGCCCACTGGACATCATTTCTTTGGGATCGGTTCCAGGGGCAGCTTCTGATTTACGACACGCTGAACAGTGTTGAAACAGTCCAGGAACGACTGCGCTCGACCCTCTTGGCGTGGAGGGAGTTTCTGGCCCTGGCTGGACTCCCCTACAACTTTGACTTCTTCCTCCTCCCCTTGACACCGCAGAACAGGGGCCTAGAGTGTGGCTATCTATGCGTCCGGGCTTTATTCAACGCGGTTCGCGGTCTCGTTGGCCTGACACACTCTCAGTTGGGGGCAGTGATATCACCCCAGTGCCCGGATATTGGACTTTCCGTCTACCATCCCCAGCGGCCCTTCGACATATTACACCGCGACTGGCCTCTCACGCCGGGAGTAGTGCCCGGCAATAATGCGTACGACTTGGCGGATAGACAGATCCGGGCCTTGTTTTCCGTCGCGGTTATGGAGGAGATAGGTATTCGAGATGGCAAGATATGGACCAAGGTCAGTCAGGCAGACCAGTCTCAAACGGAGCAGCTCGTTGGGATCGAAGGCCTGGAGCTGGTCGCGTGGGAGCCGAGGGATTCGACCTCAACCGTGATGCTCTATGATACTTACACAGACCTTGGTGGTCTCGCGCATTTTTCCATCAAGTCTATGGGCACTCGGGAACTATACCCACGGCATAGGCTCATCCCCATGCCTCCAAGTCTCATCGCTTCACCTTGCGCGAAGCCACTAGGCGCCGATGTTTCGACGAAACCGTTAGCTGGTATTCCTGATTCTTGTAAGAATCTTTGGGTTCAGCGCGGGTATAGGTGTTCAAGCCCTACACCAAGTCTACGGTTTTATGGAGTACCAGTTCCAAACCCTTAAATTAAAATAGTATCTAATTTCCCTTTCTTATTCTCTTTAACTATTACTAGTTAGAAATATTATTCTTATAGTAGTATCTACCTCATCTTATCTTTCTTATTGTCTCAATTACATCTAACTTATCTATCGGCTTCTATAAGTTAGGTAGGGTAGTCTTATTTTCGCCGAGAAACAGAATAGTCTCTTATTGTCCCGCGCACCCCTCATTTTTCCACCGCGGTGTGTGCCGACGCGGCATCACCCCCCTCAGATCAGCACTTTGATATCGATCCTGACCCCATTCTCAGCCCCTTCCTAGCATAATCACGGGCCGTGGTAGCTGATCGCTTGACACGCTCGTTTTGATGTTTTGCGGTAGCTTCAGTGCTGGCATTCGGTGCGGAGGAAGGCCACGGCTGTTGCATTGCCCCAGTCGATGACGAGGCCCTCGCTGTCGCACCAAGCGTTTTACCAACCCTCACGATCGATTGCAAGCGTTGTGCGCGTTGTAGTTTGGTCTGTCGTGAATGAAGGAGTCGTGATTCAAGGCAGAGGATAAGTTTAGTTGCAAGGTTGAAGTTGACGGCAAGAATCAGAGGAAGAGTGGGACTAGGCAGCCTTTTTATCCTCTTTTGATGAGAGAAAAAGTGACCTCTGCAGAAGCAAGCGTCATATTGCGTTGAAGAATTATGAGCTTCGATATTACCCCTGCAACATTGGATCTATTGTGATGCCATTGTGGTGTAAAAACTGTGTTCTTTGGCGTGGCCGCTGACGTCTCTGTCTCCGGCAGGAAATGTTAATCTATATTAATGGCTTTCAGTGTTAGAGAAGGTTATAAAAAATTAATAAGTATTATTTACTGTGTTACTCCTTTATTCCCTTTAAAAGAATATATTTTATATCATCTTTAATAAACCCTAACCTACGCTTTTATGAAATTTAGAATCCCTTGATACTTTACCTCCCTATATCTTATTTAAATCTTTAGCCATGCCTACCCGCAAGATCCAACCTTATCACACTCTCCTCACAGAACGCAGAACCATCGGCCAGTTATACAATCTCAAGAACCATTTTCTACCACAGCAGTGCCACGTCTTAGCAGGCAATCAGCGACTACAAGACCAAATCAGCATCCAATGGGCAGATATAGCCACGCTCAAGGTCGACGCCGTCGTTAATGCGGCCCAGCCTACTCTTACTCCGGGCGGGGGTATATGCGGCGCGATCTTTGCTGCTGCTGGCGATGAACTGGAGGAGGAGTGCAGTCGCTTCGGCCGCGGTATTAAGGCCGGGCAGGCGGTGCTTACTCGTGGATGCCAGCTCACGGCTCCTTACATCATTCACGCCGTCGGTCCAAACAAAGATGTTGTAGGCGAGAAGGAGCGTGCTTCCGAGCTCCTATCAGATATGTATACTCGCATCTTCGAACTATGCAAGGCCAACAAAATACGCAAGATTGCAATACCATCCATCAGCAGCGGCATCTATGGTATTGACCCTACACTGTGTGCTTTTGAGGCATGCAAGTCAGCAGTCTTTGCTCTGCTTGACGATGACCTACCACATCTCGAGGTTATTTTTGTCTTATTTGACCCAAAAATAGAAGGAAAAGACCAGGAGAAGGAGAGTACTCGTGCAGCATCTTTTTTCCTAGACGCACTTCAGTGAGTATATCAACTTGATTCTATTTTAAAAAAGATTGATATAAATATCTAATTATATATATTATGTTTAGGCTCTTACTTACTTTTTCAGACTAAAATAGAATTAATATACTCGGAAATTACTCCAAAATGTATTAGTCTATATGTTAGGTTTGGATAATATTAAACGGAAACATTAAAATGCGCTTCTAAATGGCTTCATCGTGCCCTAAGTTGGTTGTGTGTCATGAAGGTTATGGCTGCTGACATGGCTTCACATCACGCGGGGTTCTCTTCATTAAATAGGATATATACGACCATTCCCAATATGTGCACAGGCGAGCGAATCTCTTACTTGTAAGTTTCTTCGCAAGATCACGAGCAATGATCTGATTGAGTGATGCCCTTTGTGTCTTCAGATGATCCTCTCGAACGGCTTGACGAAGCCAGTGATGATCCATGCCGTCGTGGCAAAGCTTCGTGACGAGCTTGACAACGTACTCTGTTAGAAGACAGATTATCTAGTGATTGCAACAGTGAATCGCTCGGCATCCTTGGCCAATCGTCAGTTTGATATCCCCGCACATGCAGGCAAAGGCCAAGGAACACTTGGCGGCGTTCGATAAGGCAAGGAACTCGGCCTTCGCTGGCGACGTTATGAATTACATCCTGCTTCTTTGACAATTTGACTCGTACAAAACTAGCCCACCGAAGAGCTGATGACATCATTGTGCACCCTGGATATTTCTACATGTCACCCGCCACAGCCTCTCTCTGCCACATCCACCATTCTTCTCATGTCTTCTTCGTTATTTGTGCCGTGTGGCATGACCGTTACCCAGCCTCTGCCACTTCCCAGGAACTGCGTAGATGCACCAGGCGCTGGCCGTAGCCCGAGTTCCCGTCGCATGTCCACTACCATCTCCCTGCCCCCATCCCTGTCGTCGGGCCAGTGCTCGATCACCATCTGTGCCTGCATGTCCACGAGCGGTTGCTGCGTGGCTCCTAGGGCGCAGATCGGTATCGCGTCGCCGATGATGCCGGTCTTGTTTACGTCGGCCCTCTGCACGGGACCTGTTGGCTGGACGCCGTCCATCTCACTCCCATCCTCTACCCCCGCCCTCTTGTCTATGTCGTCGAGCGAGAGGTTGGAGACAACGTCGGTCATGGTGTCTTCATCTCCGGCATTGCCCTTTGGAGCCTCTTTGCTTGGATGAGAAATGGCAGGCGATTGGGCAGGCGTCGATGTGAGTGAGACGCACTCACCAGCCGCAGCCGCCGCAAGGACCTGTGCCCGACCCAGTATCCGGATATCAGGCTCCTCGTCGATCCGCCTAACCCTAGAGCCATCCACCACCCATCCCCGTGTCTTATACTCTGCGGTTACCTCCCTTGGGACCTCAACAAGTGGCTCCGGCAGTCTGCATCCGCGGCCAACCTCTGCGTGTTGGTACGTAGCGTGGCCACGCGAGGCGAGTTCCTGTCGATCATGATCTGACTCCGGGATCTCTCTCAGCCGCCTGATCATCCAGTCTTCTACCACGGCGTCACCAAGATGTTGGACATAGCATCTTCCACCCCGTTGCGTCCATCTTGCCCTTAGTAAGCCACCCGGAGCGGTATTCACGTCGGCGTCGGCGTCCGGGTGCGGTGGCAGCCACCACGGCAGTAGGGTTCCATCTCTGATGCCAACCGGCTTCACCTTGTCCCTTCTGCCCGACGTCCACACTCGGCAATCCCATAGACCAATCTCCTCCATGGCCCAGAGACGCCATCTGCCCCTGATCTTCCTCAGCTGGGCAGCATACGCCTTTCCATCATCCTGCCATGTCCATGGCTCTGGCAACCAGTCGCACAGGAGTAGCTCCGGTTTGCAGAATGGCACGGGGATGCCACTTAGCTCTTCAGTCTTCATGATTTCGCAGATCTCATCGTAGTGCAGACCGACTTGCCCCCGTAACGTCTGACGAACAATCTCCAGACATAGGAGCCCGCACTCCCACTGTTGAAGCTGTGTTGAGATCGGCATTGCGCTAAAGGCAAAATTGAACGGCTGACTGTTGTAAGAAAGGATGACTTGCATCATCCGGAGTGTCTTCCTCAGCCGGATGTTGTAGTTGTTATGATTGTCGTATATGGTGTCCCATAGCAGGATGTGTGCGAGGTGCCGATCGAATATGCCAATGGTCCAGTGTGGACAGCTAGACCCGTCGTGGTTAAATGGAATGACAAGGAACCGTTTTCCGAACCACGCTCGCTGGAGCGCCTCGTTTGTCGGGAAACCAAGACGTGAGCTCGCCTGGAGGGCGGTCTCCGAGACCTTGGGCAGTATTATGCGCTCGCGGAAGAGGCCATGGTGGCCCGGCCGTCCCACCTCTGGATTCTGATAGTATCCTCCACAAGGCACATCCACCGGCCGTGCTGCCAGCACCACGGCATGCTCGAGGCCCCGTGTCGCCATGTGTAACCCGGCCATCAGAGCTGGTCCTGTCAGCCGGTGCCCGCCCATCACCTGGTCCATGAGGCGGCTCGCGTCGAACAGGTGGTCTTTCCACGTAGTTAGCCCGACCTGTCGGTTGTTTTCGAACGGTGCCGGGGGTGCTGCTCCAATGCCCTCGAGGTGCCTTCTTCGTTCGTCATCAGCCTCATCGAGCACGGGCCGGTGCGGCCAGTTCTCTGCTAACGAGGTGCCCTCCATCCTGAGTTCATCACCGAAGTGGCTCCAGTCTAGTCGCGGAACAGACTCGGCCGGCTGTAGAGGGAAGAGGTCCTGTATCGCTGCCCTCGCCCTGGGCTCATCTGGGTGTGTGAAGGGCTGGCAACCCCCCAGCTGTATGAGCGTGCCATGAATGAGCGGCGCCATGTATTCGCCGGGCATGTAGTACCACGCTGTGCCTGTCGGCTTTGGTCGTTCGTGTATTTGCGAGTTCTCCATGGTGTGCCCATCGCGACCCTCCGGCATCTAGTTGAGAGATGGTCGAGAGCCTCAGGGAAGCGGAGGGCACGCGTGGACTCTCGTGTGTGTATGGAAGTAGCCAGACCCAGTTGCTCTCCTGGGTTCTAGGCAAGAGAATGAGTCTGTACCAGGTCAGACGGTCAAAGTCTGATAGCCATGTCAGTCTTGCACGATAATGAAGTGGATGGCAACATACGCTTATCCGATGTGTTTGTATGTGTGGGCAGGATTATCTGTAAAGCGCAGGCTGCTGCGGAGAAATGCCGGAACAAGGTCGTAGAGGGGACTGCTTCGGCGCACACTGTCGGGTTGGGACATCATATGTTAAATAGAGTTACTCCGTGAGACTTTCTCTGATGCTGACGATGGTGGCGATGATGATACGGTGTTGACTGACGAGGCCTTGATGCATGCGAGAGACAAGAAGCGCGCAGGCATCAAGAATGGAGAATAGCTGAAGGTTAGTAAGCAAACAGACAAACACGCAAACAAAACAACAGATAGGTAAACAATCAAACAAACGAACAGATAAATAACGATTAGCAAATGAGAAGAAGCAAACGGCTAATTGCTTATGACCTGCCATGTACTGTAGGCAGCTAGTCACGCCGTGACCGCTTCACGCAGCACTGATTCACCACCACCGCTATGCATAGCTCCGCATCTCCCCCATCTGCCTGCAGTTGTCACCACATCAACGACAAAGACCACAATCTCAGCAGTACATGCGTGAGAGATCACGGCAAACCACTCATCGTCATCTTCTCTCCCCCTCCCATCATTCTTCACATCACCATCAGGCGCTTATACCAAAATCTTTCTCGCATTCGCCAACGAACCCGTCTGCTCGACACCGTCAGCCGCGATAACCTCCTTCGTTGCTGCCTGCCACTTACGAGGCTACCAGGTTACCCTCTTTCACCGCCTGGGTGCCCCCAAGACCTTCCTTCAAACTCTACGAAATCTCAACGGCTCTCATCGTAAACCTGACTATTGGCTGCAGAGTTCAAGATCCTAAACGTTGACCCTGGTGTAACCTCTGCCGTGGATCGTCTCGCACTGGTTTCCTCTACGCCCCTTCTGGTCGTGCCTGGAGGGCACGCAGGAGCGAGATATGTAAGATTGACACCCTATCCTCGAGGGGAAATGGTGAGATGTATTCCCTAGGAATCTATCTACCCTTACACCTCGATCCCTTTTCTGATGTGATAGATGAATGACATGCTGATATTACATTTCTCTCTTAGACACGCGTACGCGAAGAGTCATGCCCAACTGAAGTCAACATCTCCGACATACCCAGAGACTCACCACCGCATGTGGCCCAGCATGAGTCGCCCCAGTCTGCACGCATCCCCGTTTCCGGCTACAGTCAGGACCCCGCCTGAATCTATTTCTAATGAGCTTCGTCCCAAGCTTGTTGCAATATCGGGGCGCCCCCTCTCATCTCTGCCTGACCTACGCGCCACGGCGTATTCGACGCTCTCTGCAGATGATTTTGCTGATGAGGGTCCGCCTGGTCAGCCAGGCTATGCCCGTCGTCTCACCCCTGCCGAGTTTACCGACGTTGAACTGAGGACTTTCCACGGTGCCTTTGCCATTTGGGCCTGCCACGGCCTAGCTCTCGATCGTACTGGCCACCCGCTGTATTATGAACTCGCCTTGCGGGAGGACACGGCACTTGACGGTAATCTGTGGGCGGGAGCAAGGCGAGTCACGTTCCTCCGAGAATTCTTCAAGGCAGGATCCATGCATAATGACAGCGGCTGGGCAGCATTCACGGCCGATATAGAGGCCAAAGCAGATGTTCCCGCTTTGCCTGTCTTCGTATTCTCGGAGGTCTCGCATCCCCGAGGGACGCTGCCTCATACCATCGTCACCAAGGGCGCTGGTCGTGTGGCCCTCGCAGTTATGCTGTGGGGCACCCAGGCGCCCACGATGTGTTACCACTGTGCAGAGCAGTTCCTGCGTAGGCCGTCGACCAGTGGTGAGCATGGCCTCTTCCCCTTTCACGCCTGCCGCGTCATCCCTGGAGTGGCAGGTAGTGCATGTGCAAACTGTATAATCAATGAGCGGAAGGAATGCCTCTACGAGTCCTTTAGTGGTTACCTGGTCCCTGACCCGGCAGGCAGCCTGTCTCCCGATGTCCATCTTGCCGGCCGAGACAGGGGTAAGGTCAAAGCGGCGATGCTCGGGTCAGCTTGCCCACCGCACCCGGTGCGTCGGCTCGAACGCCAAACCGCACCTCGTATCACCTGTAAACTGACGTCGCCGTATTTGTCACCGGAGGAGAAGGAGGCAGCTATCAGCGAGGCCAAAGAGATCGTTTTAGCTATTTCAGCCCGAGCCGAGGGTGTGCTCTGAGCATCACATAACTACCTACTTAAGTAGATGTAATATGAAACTTTCTTCAGTTTTATAAATTTTGTCCATTAGGGTCCTCATAGGAGAGATATGTGTTATCGTTATTCTATCTAGGTAGTTTTGGGTATCTTTCTACTGCAACAAAGAACACAATATCTTAACATATGATAGCATCATAACCAGTGCTGACACAGTTGCCTCATTTTTGACTCTTCAGCTGCCCCATAGCAACAAGAAGAACAGTCACGCCTGAGGCTGTTTTTGCCTCTCAGTTAGAATAAAAACTACCTGCACTTCCCAACTCGTAGGATCTCATTCCTTTCCTTTCACACAACACACTGTTTCAATTCCGATCACAATGGTTGACCACAACAACATGTTTATCGGCGATGGTTCCGTTGCTACGCAGCAGGCCGCCAACGCCTACGCAGCGGAGTTTCCGATTATCTTCGCAAATAATAACCGATCCCGACTAATTCGATACGGTGATGCCTATCAAATACCAGCTCATGGCACTAAAGAGATGCCAATACGCGGAGATAGTCATCTTGAGTTGCGAGGCGTTGCTCGCCGTGACTCGAACCAGTCCCCTTCCTCGATCGACGAGGGACTTTGCCCGGCGCCAACTTCGAGAGCCAAAGATGCTAGTCGCCAGACAACCAACGCATGAAGCTCCCTTCATCGAGAGGGTCAATAACGACAAGCCGTTGACGAGGGAGCTCCTTCAGCTGCTGGCGCAGACACAACCGTTCACGCCGCGCTAGCTATGACCGAGGGATGGATGGGGAAGCTGGCTGTGGAGGATGATTTGGGGAGGCCACGTTGCCAAGTGGGAGGGAGATCAAAGTTTTCTTGTTGTTGAGTCATTGACAGAAGTGGGTAAATGGGTTGAAGGTTTAGGGGTCTGAGGGAGTAAGGTTAGAATTCGACAGCCCGGATGCAACATCTCGGCGCAATACCAACTCTCATTGGCAACACTTCAACTTTGAATACAGTAGTACTACTTCTTATATCGTCTCTATATTACATAAATACTTCAGGGGCCAACTACTAGCTACCTACCTAGCTGGCTGACGGGCCTCACTGGGCAAGCAAGTCAGACATTCAGTAGACCTGACGATCAAGCGGCATGGCCTTCATTTTCTCAATCTCGTTGGGTATTTTCTCGTAGTTACAGCAGATTTCTGATACATCTTCGTGGCTAGTGATAAACTAGGCAATATTGTAAACCCAGAGAAGGACGAAACGTCCCCATGCATCATCGCCTATACGAGGGCCTAGGCGATGATAAGATACGAATTGTTGTAACAGAGCAACGTTATTTTGTCTAGCAAATGAGCCTTCAATAGACGTATTCCAAGCCGCTAGCACCCGTTTCTCATATCCCGTTGGGCTCTTGGCATACACTTCGTCCATCGCGAACAGGTGGATGGCATTTCAGTAAACATCATGCCAAAGCTGAGTCTAGTGCTCTCGATATAGATAAAAGACAATCCAATAGGTTCACTTAACTATGTCTGCCTTAAATCTTCTGCAGTCCCGCAGCTTGGTACTTCTTGTACCTTACGGCGGGCACAAGAGATGTGAGCCGGCGGAAGCGACATAAACCTGCTGCGCACGGTTTCCCATGAGGTTTTTAGCCCGACTAGGTAGTTATCGATATCGCAACTCCTCAGCCGGCGTCCGACCTGCGCCTGGGGGGCGATAGGGTCAAGAGTTGCTTGGGGCAGCTTTCCCCCCACTCGCCAGACAGCGCCGGCCGGGGGCACCTACAAAACAGGGATCAAAGCATGTCAAGCAAGGGATCTCATTAGAAAAAACCAAAAATCAGAATAGGATTAATAGCTAAGCCCAAAGTCTGAAATACTCAATATAGCAGCGTTAACCCTATATCTTACAATAACTTCTTACCTTAACCGACTCTAAGCAAATGAAACACATCTTAGATGGCCAGCATCAACCTTTTACCTGAAACGTTAGGTATATATAAGCAGACAGAGGGAAGAAGTTTGCAATAGATTATTAAGTCAAGTGAAAGTCAGATATAAATCACGGTCAATACTAGTTATCAGGTAAAACACCACATGCCATAGTAGCACAGGAATTTCAACTTGGGCTAAGTTACTAGATGTTAGCGCAGTACTGAAAGTCGATAATTAGTACTTAGGTAATGCTCTTAGAGACTATCCTTCTTGTATTTGAATAGATGAGGTACTACTCTTCCTATCCCCTACTCCCCATTAATACACGGTGTTCCACAATATCCACAACAGCGACCTGGGGTAACCCATATCTCTTTGCCTTCGGTTGCGCATGTAGGGCAGCGTATGCCTGGCACCTTCGCTTCGTTCATTTTGCTATACAAACGGTTGACCCTAAGTAATTATTCGCCCAATATAGCGAATAAGGAAGTCTATATACGTACACTAAGTATAAATCCTAGTTCTAGGCTGATACCGTTGCTATTAATCATAAAGGTAGGGTAGTAAGACTGGCATTTCCTATATGATATGTAATAACGAAAGACGTAGTTGAATTGACTGAAATAGGCCTTATAAGTATATCGATTGACAATCTTTATTTTATTCAGTTTATTAGCATTGCTTAATGGCCAGCTGGCATCTTTAATACCGGGCGTCTTGGCAAAACCAAGGCGGCCGCTTAGTATCCACATCTCTGGCTTTTGTGTAACTTGTTGGTACCTTTGCTGACCATATTATGCAGGGAGCGGGGAAAGCAGCTTCTAGAGGCCCATTATATGGATATATGGGTCTCATCCCCCGGAGCAGCAGCCGAAACATGTGTCTTAAACTTATATATGTTTTAAACGCTTGACATAACTTATAAATAGCTAAAGCACTTAACTATCTATCTATCCTACACACCTAGATGCATTTATAACTGGTCCCATAAATAATATAGTATTATCAACTCATTGTAGTAGGATTCCCTCTCCTGACTTCTCGTTTATCATTCGTCCCTTGAGCCGGTAAGAAACGTCCATTTAGATCACGTCGACGGTGCTTTGCATGGTTATGTCGTGACTCATAGAGATAGGGTTTTCGTTTGGTTGACGGTAGTTGAAAATGATCTATAAACCTTTGCCGAGCCATTCGTCGGTGAATAATGCGGTTCAACTGTCTCGGATTGATACATATCGTTGATTGCCCGAGATTGCCTTTTGCCTGGGTATCTAGCGACTTGATACGTTGTTGTGTTATAGAAGGTATCATTGGTAGAGTCGTCTCGTGTTGGGATGATGGTCTGGTCGTAATGGCGGTGCTATCTATGGCATCGATGTCGTCATTAACCTTACTGACTGCCAGAACAGGTAGAACGACGCCTCTGAAAGGGAACTTGGTTCCAATAGTGGCAGCGGCATTGCAACGAGTTTGACGATAAACGTCGGTACGACTAGGGTTTATTGCCATGCTAAGCCCAATCGTAATTCCATTTGTTATGGCAGGTGGCGTTGGTTGTATTATCTCAGTCTTCCCCTGTCGGAAATGGACTTGATATGGCCATATGTTAACCATAAGGGCTCGAGGTTGATGTGGTGAATGTGTTATATCTTGCGATATATCTACCAATAGCCATATTAGTAACGTAATACTAGAACTAAGTGTACTCCTAGGCCGCTACTTACTACTTGGTCTTCGAATATGTCTATTGGGAAGAAGATGGAGCGTCTAGTGCCGCAATGCGTGAGAAGGGGGTGTGGTTGGCGAGTGCCGAGTTGGTACTATCTAACCTTTTTGTTTGCTAGGGAATAAGGGTATTTCCCCCGCCAGACATTTATAACACGTTTTTATAAGCATGTATTAATATTCTAAATTTACTTTATAGATAAACCTTATCTAGTGCAGTTAGATTTGCCCCCTTCTGTATTTAGTAACGAAATATTTACGTAATAATAGAATATCAATAGGTCTAATCCTGCATAGACTGAACCTAATTAACTTCTCTGACGTAAGAGTCATATTCTATCTCAAAACCTACCTGACTCTTCCTCTCCTCAAGCGATTGCAAAAGTAATAGACTTCTCACTCACGTCCTTATCACCAACATTTACTTTATAATCACACTAGCGGCGTGACTGTGTATAGAAAATGAGATATTACACGATCGACAGGGGGATTTCATCTAGGCACAGACTTCAGGGTAGAATGATCAGTGTGTTGAGAGCGCGAGGAAAGTCGCTCTTGTCACAAGACACACACAGCAAGGGTCATAATAAGGCGCAGAGGACAGGACTAGCATCAAAATTAGTACCTACACGAAGTAGGGCCATTTCACACCATAGTATTCAGTGCCTTCATTCCTATTTCTCGCCATTCTATTTACTACAACCATTATGCTTTACTAAAGTTGATGCCTTTGTCTAGTCGCTCAATGGTCACGTGGCTATGTTGCTATTAGTAGTCTATATCGTGTTCTACCAATGAAAGGCAAACACAATAGAACATCAAAACAGAAGAACAATAACAATATATACAACAAAGAGACGAACATAAAGACATTGTGTATATAATATGGCGAACAATGGTTCAAAACTGGTGTGTTAAGAAACAGCATCATTATCTCATACATTATACAGTTTACTGTTCTGAGGTTCATAATATTACTTACTTGTTCAGTAACTAATGTTCTACATCATAATATCTATAAAAAGGGTATAAAATAACACTTATAGGGTCTTCTAGCTAGATCAGTCTCCAACATCACCTTAGCTACTCCTGTATTATCTATATGTGTGAGTACTTACTCTTAGAAGATATCATACTCAGCAGAGCATTTTCATTTTCTTGGATTCAAGATGGCGGACTGGGATAACGATAGCTCGTCAGGTGATAGCTCCCAAGAGCTGCCACCTCAGCGCCCTTTGTTACCAGGCTCGGGATTTATGCAACGGGGTCCTATCAACCTAGGTGGCAGCGATGATACCATGGCAATGGATGTTGATGATACCATGGCAATGGATGTCGATGATACTATGGCAATGGATGTTGATGATGCACCTGCCATGAATGGCGGGTCACAGCGACCACCTTCACCAATGGAGACAGAGCCAGTTAGACCGGTGGACACCAACCTCACGAGACATCATTCTAAGGAGAACAACCCTACAGATACAATGACATGGGGAAGGGATCCAATCCCGTTTTCTCAACGCCTCGACAATGCCAATGCCAACGAAGAACTCAGGGGGCTCATCAGCGCGATTGTCAAGACAGGTAGGAAGCCCATAAGCCGAAAGGGCCAAGATGGTGCTAATTATCGCCCCAATAGCCAGATCAAAATGCTGATCGATAATGTGCTGGAACATTTTGGAACCCGTTCATTTCGTGGTTGGGACGCTCATTCGGATCAGACAGCAGATGAACTAAAGAGGGT
This sequence comes from Fusarium albosuccineum, assembly GCA_012931995.1. Taxonomy (NCBI): domain Eukaryota; kingdom Fungi; phylum Ascomycota; class Sordariomycetes; order Hypocreales; family Nectriaceae; genus Fusarium; species Fusarium albosuccineum. Next base: position 4,863 of record JAADYS010000736.1, on the reverse strand, counting down.
GATTCAATCCTTAGAAGAATTTCGTATCGAGCTCGGCAGAATTCTTGGTTCGATTGAATCTACGCTTGATAAGGATATTCCTAAGGCGGAGAGGGACAACAGGCTTGATCAACTTTGGAAACTCTTTAACCGCGACCGTCCATGGCCAGCCAATGTCATTAAGGACTTTCTAGCATATTTTCCAGATTACGTATCTTTTTTCTCTTTAGCGCTTAGGCAGATTTAAGGTTTAGATGAGATAGATGGATAGTATAGGGACCAAGGTAGATATACGTAGATTAGCGCAGGTAGCAATGACGTATATACAAAGCTGGTCAATTAAGCAAATATAAACTTTCCTTCTGTTGTGCAAAAACTCTGTTCTTTGTTGTGGCTGCTGACGTTTCTATCTCCAGCAAGAAAAGTTAATGTAGAAGTGAAGTAAAGTAACACCCGCAGCCCAGCCAGGATCTCAACACGACCTCTAATATAAGATTTCGTCATTCAGCGATCAATTCTTCACTAAGCTAGGCGGCAGCTATCTATATAATGTCACCTGTGATATACTGTATGAGTAAACCCGTGGCCATAGCTGCTATAGCCGCTGGGTGGTAGAGATAACCCCACTAGCAAATATTATCCATGATTTCTGCTCCGTAGAGCGACACGGCCGAAACAGACTGGGGTTAATAAAATCCGTTGGCGGGTCTGATGCCGGTTTTCATATTTGTGCATGGTGTACAAAAACCGCCGCCGGGGCTATTGGCGGTTTTCTTCAAGTTATGCATGGTTAGGTTGGAGATTGCTATTGGGGCTGCCGACGGTTTCCTTGCTTTTGGGCGTGGCTGTGTTAGAAACCATCAAGTGCCACATCCGATGGTTACCTTTCATGGACTAGTCTGTCTCGGATCCTGCTCGCCTCGCAAGTTGCACCTCCCGCTATGCACTGCGGACCGGACTGCCCACTAAACTGGCTGTTGTGCCGCAAGATTGAGGGACCGAACGTTAAGACACTCTTCTAGCGGCTAACGATTTCGGAACGTGAAGCTCAAATGAGCAGGTAATATAAGGACAGGAAGGACTTGTTGGTTGTTTTGTCGTAATTACCAACCTGCATGCTGTCCTGCAGGTGGCTTGTTGCTGACAATGCTGTCTGCGTGATCCGCTTGGTCGGAAGGCCTGTGGGGGGCGCCCTTTTGCTCCCATGGCCAACTCTCTGGCAGGGATGCTACTCTCCGGCGGTCAACTAGGGATATACCCGGGACTTCCACAGGCGCAGTCCCTAATTTAATGATATCTTGGTTGCTAATTCCGTAGTCATGCATGATTTCGCCGCTATCTCTTTCTTGTGTGGTATGTCTGAGCTTTGCATGTCTGGCTGCTCTGTCCCTCCCTTGCGGACCTACAACAGCTCAGGCTGTCGATCAGTACCCATGCCGTAGGCGATTTAGAAAGGTGGTATAAAAAGCAAGTCGGTGTAAATTACTAGAGGCAATACTGTTTTTTTATGACCTATTATACTTAGCTAAGTCTTAGCCTCTGTATAACGTTTTAATTATTATGAAGGCATTCGTGCTATATAAGTTGGGCATATAGGCTTCTCCCTCTTTCTCAACCCTCCCCTGACTCCATGATTAATCCTTAGCAACCTGAATTCTGGGGCTCCGCCCAGCTCACTTCTCTCGCTCTGAAGTCTTCATATACGCCCTCGTCTCCAGCAACAGGCACCGGATACTCTGTCTCGTCTGCGCCATGGAGTACTTCCACATCCTTGAGCATTACCGGCTCATTGTCTGCCGGATCTGCCGCTATGCCGTCACCCCCGACCGGGTCGCTACCCACCTTCGGCAGGCACCTCACCAATTGACATGGGAGGAGGCCCAGCAGGCCAGCACATGGGCGTCGTCCCTCGATCTCGCCAATCGCATCCAGCCAGGCGATGGCTCTATTCCGCCGGTGCCTGATACATCTCTGCCGCTGACCCACCTTGGCCCGCCAAGGTCGGGGGGCTACCGCTGCACGGCCAATGAGGGCACTTGCCGATATGTTGCGTCCTCGATCCGGAGGATCCGCGAGCATGGCAGACATGCGCATGGGTTCAACAGCCATTCACGCGGCGGCCGACCAAGGAAGAAACACGCAATTGCCAGCCCCATCGGGCCATCTTCCTGTCTCGGTGTGGATGCGCGCTACTGGCGAACCGGCGTCTTGTATCAGCGATTCTTCCCCTCTGGCTCTTACAGCGGGTACTTTGAAGTCGCCCGAGGACTCGACGTGGGGGCGCTTGATGGTTTCGGGTCTGGCACTGATGCGCACGTAGACGAGAGGACAGACCATTCTGACTCCACAGCCGAGGCGATCTGCCACGACGAGACTGAGCTAATTATATACGAGGATGAGCGGGGCCAGCCTGGACTGAGCCTCCCTGTTGTCGAGATGGAGGCCGAGACTATCAGTAGCATCCGGACGACCCAGCCGCGCATAGAGCCCGATCAGTCCCCGCGAGATGAAACGGCGGCGGGGCTTGGAGAGGCAGACCACATTGAAGGTAGACTGCGGTTTGTTACGGGGCTAGGGTGCCTCTGGTGCTGGCAGCAGGGCGGTTCTGGACGGCCCGCAGACCACCCGCCAAGCAAATGTAGCAGAATGAAGGACAAGACAAGCTCGGTCCACAAGATATGGGCCAGCCAACTCGCCATGCAGACATTCTTCAGGAAAGAGGGTATAGGCGATCAATTCGCTGGCTGTTTCCGGTGCCTTGCGCCCCAGCGGCTTTGTAACATGTGGGAGAAGAATGGAGGAGAGGGGAGTGGCTGTTGGAGAGAGAAAACTCCAGCTGAGCTCTGTGTTTATAAGGATGCCGTGGGAGGGCTCCTTTGCTATCTGCAACATGTCGATCCAGATGCTGTGGCAAAGGCAGCTGGGCGACTTGGTTACAAGCCAGACCTTGCTGCCACGTTCCAACACAGCGAGCCGCTAACTGACTATTGGCGTTGGTTAGGTAGAGGGGCAAAGTTAGGATCTTGCGAAACGAATAATGTATTAACGATGTTTTTCATTCTTGCGAGTAGGGTAGGGGTAGATATATCTAGCTAGCTGTGTATCCTCATCAGTATAACGTTCTTTTACTATCTCCATCATGAGCTACATCGAGGCCAGATGCGCCAAGTTCACTGCCTTTCGGTCATCTGGGGTAAGATTTATCCCCCTTGCTGTTTACACGTTCAAAGCGCATGAGGAATCAGATTATTGACGTCCCTGGCCACCGTGACCATCGGCTCTGCGTGTATCTCACCAAGTTCCACGTCAGGGCTCAGAGTTCGAACGACGAATACGTCACCTACTCCTTCCATGCCTGTATCTCCGTTAGTGGCTTTATGAATAACCGCTGTATTGCTTCCATCTGGAAAATGTGTAGTCCGAGTGTTCTTACATAAAGCTCACTTGCCAGCAGCGGATGTCACTAAGGTAACACACTATATTTGCTAGGGTAGACGTCACTGTAGATGTTGCTCAATGGAAGACGGCGGGTAGTGAGGCTTGAGCAATGGGAACATCCGATCATATTGAATCTACAATGCTCTGCCTGTTGTGCCAGTCTCAACTTGGTGCATAAGTCTGGGGCGGTTCAAGTGCTGTGTGAGATGCCGGTCCTCTTGTACCCATTGACGTCAGCACCTAGAGGCCAATGGCATATCTGGCTTCAGCCGTATGAATATTGATAAGTCATTAAATGACTACGTTAAGTCGGTTGTAATACCAGAGATTATCGGTTTCATGAAGTAAATATAGGGTAGGGTAGGGTCCTTATGCTTGAGGCATTAAGTAAGTTTAGTTAATTTAAATATAAGTAAATATTAACGAATAGGGGTAGTAGGCATGCTAGAAAGGACATGTATATATAATAATTCGAGAAAATATAAATAGATTGTTAGTACTAAAACTTTTTTTAGCTGGTTTTATTTATGTTGTAATTAACCAGATAGTTTTGTGCTTGATCGTCGTTGCACGTGATGTTGTGGGAGCGGCTCCCATAGTGCTGACTAATCTCGGCCGTCGGCATTACGATTTGTTCCATGGGCGCGGCCTCTGATTGGCCAACCACAACCTCCACTGTCAGGCCACCCCTCGTGGTCAAATTGAGATCGGTACAGCCTATTCCTTGGTGGAAAAACAAGGCTCTTTTGACCCTCAACGTTGATGCTCAACTCTTTGATATCGTACCTTGTGCAACACGAGTTATAGGCGCACTGCTGGAGGTACAAAATGGTCATGTGACTCCGTGTACTAGGGCCGGCGCAAATAAGACCTGTTTTGTGAGCCTGATATATATGTGCATAACTATGAGTATAAGGATTGCTCTTTGCTCTATGGGAGCGGAATTGATTCGGGCAATCAAAGAGGCAACATGTTCTCCGCTAGTTATTATCTACTGTTATCTAACTAGAGCCCGCAAAGAAGCAACGATCGAGTAGCTAAGAGAAAACGCCGAGACTTGAATTAAAGGTAATAACGTAAAGACAGGCAGAAGGGTGTCCTCTAGCATGATAAAAGCAGCCAGCTAGGCCTTCCCATAGAGGAGGGGCCGCCTGGCCGATCATACGGTGTCGTTAGCGAAGTAGCTATGGCATTTAGGGGGGTTGCCATTACTGTTACGGCCTGGTCCCCTGTAACAGNNTAAGGTGCACCGTTACAATTACGGTAGTATTATTAGTAAGGGTTGCCTTTATATACCTAATCGATCTATTCTATCTTAGTATCTCTACTAATAGTAATAGGCTAGGAGATAAAAAATAATAATATCTATAATACCTTACTTAAAAGTTAATAAATAATACTAGTTAACTTGACTTAATATATAAATATGAATAGCTAGTTAATAAT